>CM066328.1:119041150-119113650 GCA_033807585.1 Hydrophis major | reverse complement strand
CCACTCTCTCAATGAGGGCGGGGCTTTTACTCCCACCTCTTCGTGGTCCCCAAACACTCAGGTGGATGGAGAGCAATCCTAGACCTAAAACGATTTAATCGTTACCTGATCCACCACAGGTTTAAGATGCACACCTTGCAGTCCATTCTACTGGGGACCAGGCAAGGGGACTGGCTCTCTTCTATAGATCTTTCAGAAGTGTATTTACCCAATCCGGCCCTCCCATTCCAAATTCCTCAGGTTCTGCTACAATCACCACCACTTCCAATATGTGGCCCTCCCCTTTGGGTTGGCATCGGCCCCTAGAACCTTTAATAAGATCCTTGTGGCACAAGCGGCTCACCTTAGGAGCCTCTCCGTACATCTCCACTGTTACCTGGATGACATCCTCATCCTGTCCCCCTCCAGTCGTCAAGCAGAGAGGGACACCAGAGCTACTCTCTCTGCCCTCCAAGACCATGGGTTCCTTGTAAACTGGCAAAAGAGCCAACTGTTGCCATCTACCCGGATAACTCACTTGGGGTCCGTAATTGATACGGTTAAAGGAAAGGTCTTTCTTTCTTCGGAAAGACTCCTTAGCATCCAGGAATCTGTCAAACATATCCGGCGATCAAAAAAGGTAACTCTATTAGAATTGTCTAAATTATTGGGTAAGATGGTCTCATGCATTTCCATTGTTCCCTGGGCCCGTTTACACACCAGATCCCTACAGTGGTTCCTGCTCCCATTTCAAAGATGCGGCAGAAGCAATTCAAAATCCACGGTCAGGGTACCTCCAAGGGTCCTTACGTCTCTCCTCTGGTGGACCAACCCCACCATCAACAAGGGTCATTACTTCAAGGAGCCCCAAAGGCTCACCCTCACCACAGACACCAGCCTGTCTGGATGGGGCGCTCACATCCACTCGCTCACGGCACAGGCCAGATGGTCAGAGACAGAACGGGCATGCAGTATAAACTGGTTGGAACTTCACGCCATACACCTGGCCCTACGCAGCTTCCTCCCTCAGGTACGTGGGCATCATGTCCTTATCCTCATGGACAACATCACCGCCAAGGCTCACATCAACAGACGGGGGCACATAGTCCATTCGGTTGATGAGAGAAGCCGAGTGCCTTTGCCACTGGGCGGAGCGCAATCTCCTCTCCCTCAAAGCAGAGCACATCTCAGGGGTTTCAAACACCCAAGCAGACTGGTTGGGCGGGGCCACAGTGGACCAATCCGAATGGCGCCTCCACCCATCTCTTTCCAAGGAGGCGACCACAATCTTCGGCCAACTGATAGTGGACCTCTTCGCATCCCACCTCAACACACAACTCCCAAGATTTTTTTCGAGGTACCACAGGGCCGAGAATTACAACACCCTACGTTGCCCTTGGCTCCCAGGGCTCCTATACGCATTCCCCCACTTGCTCTAGTTCCCAGAGTCATCCAGAAACTGATCCACGAGAAGGCTGAACTGCTTCTGGTGGCCCCCTACTGGCCCAGGCACCCATGGTTTGCGGACCTCCGCAACCTATCGGTAGCCCCTCCCTGGAAAATCCCCCCAAACAGGATCTCCCTTTCTCAGGGGCCCCTTCTACATCTGGATCCCCAATGGCTCCAGTTAGCTGTCTGGAGGTTGAGCGGAACCACCTAAGAAATGAGAAGTTCTCTGACCAGATTTTTGATACCACCATCTTAGCCGCCAGATGGCCTTCTACTACCCGAATCTACGATGCCACTTGGAATAGTTTCTGCAAGTGGTGTCATAAATCCCAGGTCAACCCACTTTCGCCCTCCATTGCTCGGATTTTGGATTTCCTCCAAGAGGGTCTGAAGAAAGGGCTTTCCCCCAACACCTTGAGACGGCAGGTCTCAGCCCTCACAACTGTTATCGCTATGACAACATTGGTTCCCTTTCCCACCACCCTCACATCAGGGCATTCCTCAGAGGAGCCACTAATTTGTGTCCCCCAACCGTTCACCGATACCCTACCTGGGATCTCAATAGGGTCCTTGTGTCCCTCACTAAACATCCCTTTGAGCCTCTCAGGGAATCCACCCTCCAGTTTTTAACATTCAAAGTTGTGTTCCTGGTGGCCATTACATCGGCCCGTTGAATCTCGGAGATCGCAGCCTTGTCGGTGAGAAAGGACCTCTGCATCTTCCACGCCGACCGAGTGGTTCTCCGGCCCAACCCTACCTTCTTGCCCAAGGTCAACTCAGCCTTCCACAGGGCACAGGAACTCACTCTCCCAAACTTCTGCCCCAAACCCTTGCAAGAGAGGGAGACGCTTTGGCATACCCTGGATGTGAGACGTGTCCTTCGCATCTACATTAAGCGCACCCAGCCCTTTAGGAGGTCCGAATCCCTATTCCTTTCCTTTCAACCCAAGACGCTGGGCCACAAAGTATCCCCTTCAACCATCAGCCGCTGGATCAGAGCTACTATCTCTAGATCTTACTTGTCACAGGCTCTACCAGTACCCAGCAGAATAACAGCACATTCCACCAGAAGTGCGGCTACCTCGGCAGCTTGGGCCACCCAGGCCCCAATCACTGATATTTGCCGGGCTGCCACTTGGGCCTCCCCGTCTCCCTTCATTAGGCATTACAAGATCGACATATTTGCCTCAGCGGAGGCCTCGTTTGGCAGATGAGTCCTACAGCGGGTCCTCAAGGACCCGGAGAGGCTCCCGAACCAGACAGAGTCCCTCCCATAGGACAGCCAAGCTTTGGTATGTCCCACTCTCTGGATGATCCGAGCAGCTCTAAGGAGAATGGGCATTGGTTCTTACCTGAACACCATTTCTCTTCGAGCTGCGAGGATCATCCAGGCCCACCCTTATCTTTCACCGTCTGGTGGGGTCTTGTTTCGGCCAATGAACCCTTAAGTCTAGTAAGATGAGAGTACGGATTTCTCTTTCCTCTCGCCTTCGCATAAACTGGGGAATGCTGTAATAGAGCCACGTGATGGAAGGAGGAGCGTTGCTCAGTAATTAAGTTCAGCCTACAACAGCACAGACTGAAGCACCTCCCACTCTCTGGATGATCCTCGCAGCTCGAAGAGAAATGGCGTGTCAGATAAGAACCAACGCCTATTCTAACCCTGTTTAAGTCAAAGTCAGATGGATGGCTCAGGGCCAGTCACTTTATCTCAGTCCTAGGAAAAGCAGTGCCAAAAACATTGCATGGACATGTCCAAGCAGTTGCCAGCAATCAGCAATGACTTGAAGGCATACACACACACACACACACACACACACACACACACAGTGGACAGGTAAGATTTTCTGTGTGTCATTATTACAGCCCCTTTATACGATTCTTTCTTTCCTAAATATAGGCTGTTTTCCCTAGTAGAAGATAATTTTCAGTCAGAGATTCAAAGCAGTTTTGAATTACCCACATAATAGGCATATGTGTTCTGCATATAGTGTTAAACAACACACCATCTTTAAATGTAATAAGCAAATGTGCTAGCTCCTGTTTCTTAAGCAAGGTAGTGGTAGATTAATTTAGACTGAAAATTTAACACAGAACAAAAATTAACTTTGGTCCCAAACAAGACTAAATTCCATGCAGTTTGCATAAGCGAAAATGTTTTCATTGGCTTCTGATTAAAGTTGTTTTTCAGTGCAAACCCTATGCCTGATTGTCTAAGCCAGGTTGGGAACACAGGTGAGGGAAGTGACAGTCCCATTTCCTCCCATATTAATGTCTTCATATTAATGTGATAGTGTAGAATATGGTTGGCCTTTTACCATGCTCTTTAGCAGTGGTGCTATTCCACCGGTTCAGCCCAGTTCTGACGTACCGGTAGCACCAAAGATCAGTGGAGACCGAATTAGTTCTCGCTGATGAGCTGCTGTTGGGCCCACCTGCCTGCCGGGCTTCCATACTGACCTTTATTCCCTGCTTTTGAAGTGTAGCTGCTTTGCAAGGCACAGCAGATTGCTGTGTCAGCTGTTGAAGCTACAGGGAGAGTGCAGGATTGCCGGAGGTAAGTAGGAAAACCTCATGCAAAGCACACCCAACAAGCCACACCCACCGAACCGATGGTAAACCTCTTTGCTACCCACCACTGTTCTTTAGTATGTGCTACGTAGCTTCTTACTATATATGGATCAACCTGAATGTATTGGTTACTGATTGAAAAATATGTTTGGTTAAAGTGATTGCTGGCATATCAGTGTTTTAAGAATACAGAGGTTTCTGAGCATACATTCCAAGTATCACTGTATTGTGTTAATATAAATACAGTTTCTTAGGCTTTGATACTTCATGGAAAGATTATATTTGACCAATTATCATATACAGTTTTCTTATTGCTTGCTTGCTTTGACTGAAATCTGGAAAGTTTATTTAGCTGTATTAAGAGCACTGGTTCTGTGCCATCTATACACAGATCATTCAAGTTAATTTTCCTGTGACAATCTTTACAACAAAAACAACAAACCCTTGGTTTAATATGAAATTTCTTTTCCTGTTTCACATTTCTCCCACAAAACACCTTGACCATACCAATTAGATTTACAAAATACTTTCTCTTGTGCTCTTGATGGCAAATGAATTAATTATCTAGCTCAGTTGGCAAGTCTCAGCCTTCAACAATGTGTGTACTGTTGAACTGAGAATGAAGTGGAGAAATGCCCAGGCTGGCAGTTTAGCAAAAAGAAGCAAATGGTAGTACAGTTCTTTTTTTTTATTACTATCTACCCTGTTTCTCCAACAATACGGCCTCCCCCAATAGGAAGTCCCAGCATGTTTTATAGGCATGAAATGAAATTAAGCCCCTCCCCCCAAATTAAGGCCTATATTAAAACATGCAAAATGGGGGGGAATGGTGGGGGGACTAGTTGTTAGGAAGTACTCTCGTTGCACACCTGGATATGGTGCTGCCTGCGTTGACCCCGATATGAAGTGCCCCACCAATGCCAAGGTCAACTTCCAAGCTGTTGCTGCCCGCCTGCCCGAAGATGCAAGGGGGGGGGAATTAAGTCACCCCCAAAAAGACGACCTAGCCATTTTTGGGGGGCTCAAAAAAAAATAAGACCCTTATTATATGAGAAACACGGTAGTTTTTGAATCTGAAACTTCTAATTAAGAACAAGTTATGTTATAGCAAAAAGTGTCAAGCAACCTCATGGTTTTTAAACAATTGCTTCTTAAAGAATATTTATACTTGAGTATAATGTGGCCTTGAGGGTAAAAAAGAAGCAAAACCAGTGTTTGCTGCAAAAATGAATAGCATATAAAGACTGAACAAAGATTTTTTTTTTCAGGCTAGTATTTTCAGTGTAATCAAGAGTGGTGTAGTGGCCTAGTGGTGTAGATGCTCCCCTTCCACTTGAATGATTAATCCTTAGGTAGCAGATGTTTCTCTCTCAAGGAGCAAAAAGAAAATACCTGTTACAAACTCCACATAGGCATCAGGAAGGCATCCGGTCAGCAAATGCTCAGCTTCATTCAGTTGCCCCGAATATATTTTAAATTAAGGGATTACAAGGTTGTAAAAGAAAAAAAAAATTTTTTTTCAGTGTAATCAAGGAAGCAGATGAAGTGCAATGTTTAATAGCCGGAGAGGTGGTTTTTGAGAAAGTTTACACAATAGGCATTGCTTCAGTTGTCTTGAGAAAATGCTTCTTTGCTGTTGGCTTAGGAGTGGAATTTACAACATCTTCCCACTGCTGCTGTTGTCATCCTGAGTTTATTGTTGAGTCTTGTACCATATTTTTATTTATTTTTATTTTTATTTAGGTTCAAGACAACTTTGACAAAGTTGAATTCTATAAAATGTGCTGGACTCTGTGTGCCAGAAAAAATCTCACAAAAAAAACCTTACTCCTTACTGATGATGATGCTTTTAAAGTGTGGGTCATCTTCAATTTTCTATCTGAAGACAAATATCCATTAATCATTGTGCCAGAAGAGGTATGAAAGAGTTATTTCTAGCATCTTTTTTTTTTATTTCATCCAAGTAGAACTGATGACTTTTTACAATATTTTTTACATAAAAAAGTAATTTGTCTCCACTGGTTTTTAACAGAAAAAAAAAAGATCATCAATTCTGTGTATGTTGGTCAATGCAACAGCATGTATCACTGAAACAGGGCTATTTTTCTCTTAAAAATCAGGCTGATGACAGCAGTACCTCAGATGAGTTTTAAAAGGAGAACAAAGAATCAGTGGCTAACAATCTTGATGGCTATATTAATTCCAAGCCCAGAGACATTTCATATCCCACTAATGGATCTCTTATAAACACTGGATGGCCTTTGGGGAAATATAGCTGAAGTAGACTTAGTCTATCTGACACACTGACACACTGTCTGTCAGGAATGCAATAATTTATTAGCTTGAAAACTAACTTAAAAACATAATTTTTAATGTACCAATAATTTTCAAAGTTAGTTTAGCATATAGTTCAGCATATAGTTCTTGTGTAGTTTTTACTTTTTCTTATTCTGGCCAATATTTTGAGTGGTACAAGAGAGTCAGTTGCATTTAGTGTTTAAGGCATTAGACTGGAAACTAGGAGACTGTGAGTTCTAGTGCTGAGGCATGACACCAGAGCGGGGGACTCTGGGACAGTTAGTCTCTCTCAGCCCTCAGAAAGAGGCAATGGCAAATCATTTTCCAAAACTATGCCAAGAAAAATGCAGGGGCATGTTCAGGCAATTGCCAGGAATCAAACACTGACTTGAAGGAACACTCAAAAAAAGTGCAATTGTGCAGTGAGAAAGATTTTAGAGTGATAGTTTTTCCTACACATATTTGTTATATTCATTCAGCCGTTGTGTGTCTTTTCCTGGACAGATTGAATATTTACTTAAGAAGCTGACAGAAGCAATGGGATTAGGTTGGCATCAAGAACAGTTTGAACATTACAAGATCAGTTTGTATGCCAATTGGGAAGGTCTTTCTGCTTGGGAACTGATTGAGCTCATTGGAAGTGGTCGGTTTAGCAAAGGGATGGATGGACCAACTGTGTCAATGGGCATTAATGAAGTCTTCAGTGAACTTATATTGGATGTATTAAAACAGGTAAGATCAGCCTACACATAGGCGAACTTGAATGAATTATCCAGCATTATTTATGCCTCATAAAACTATATGGAGACAAAACATTTTTCATTTAGAAAAGCTGTTTTAGTGAGTACAGTTTATATGAAGGAAAGCTAAAATTCTCAGTATAAAAATAATTGAAATTAATGTAGTTTGAAAATATTTTTTGTGTTACAAGAAGTTACTTGAGATGGGCAGCTATATAAATTAGATAAACAAATTCTCATTATTTTGATCAACTTCCGCAACTCATAAGAAGTTAAGAACTCTGAATTGAAAAACTTTTGCTGTGTTCTTTATGAAAGGTAATAGTTACTCACTGCTAGAAGAGTTTTTGAAATGAAAATTAAAATTCTAAAAATTCTTCATCTACATCAGTTCGTATTTTTTCACGGGGTATAAAATGCATCATAGAACTCCTATACCAGTAATTCAGTGGCACCATTTCTGACTAAAACATTAACAGTTTAACATGGGATTTTTGGCCCATTACCAAACATGGCTCATGGGAGGTAAACATGCCATGCAAAAATTTTTAACCCATAGATTATAATTTTCTATAATGGTAGAATTATAATGGATTATATTAGATATAACCAATCAAAATAGATTTGCCCTCCAAGCATCCTCATATTTATTTAAGGGCTAAGCTAACTTACCCCAGGCAACTAAGTCCTCTAATGTCATGCAAACCACTTACTGAGGATTTGACTAGCTTTACTTCCAAGACTGAAATGATATCCTAGATCAGACTTGGGCATTTTATGATCTGTGGGCCATATCCGGCCCTTTGGCTGTCTCTCTCCAGCCCATGTGAGGTCAATAGAAACTAGAAATCAAATCTAAATAAACACACTCAGGACAGAGAAGAAGCCGAGGCAAGTCCGCTCTGTGCAGTTGCCATGTGCTCCTTCACTTGGCTAATGGCCACAGGAGGGCAAGGAAACAAAGCAGTTTTCTGCACCTGTGCAGTGCTTGTCCCTTGCCCGAAGCAGCCTGAGGAGGTGATAGTCATCACATGAGGGAATCCGGGCTTGGCCATCCACTGTCACCTCAGTCAAAGTGTGACCTTATGGGCAAATGGGTGTTTGTCAATATCCTGTTTGTCACAATCTAAGCAGTAATGTGGTGATAAGTATCTTAAAAGCAAAGAGAACAAAGTTTTGTAGAGCTTGAATTCTACAAAAAAAAGTATAAACTTATTTTGCGGTGTCTCAGATTTGAATATGACATGAAACAGGGAACATATGAGGGCATAAAGAGGAAGTGTAAATCTCAGAAGTCCAGGTGCTTGGCTGAGAAGGGGGAAGGATGGGAAAGGTTTGTTTAAATCACATGTCAATTGTGGTTTGCTTTTAATGCAACCAAGTCCCCTAAGGATTGCTTGCAAATCTGACCCAGTTCTGTCAGGAAATTTACTAATATTCCCCAAAGTATAATTATCTTTGTAAGGCATTGAGATTAAATCTCTTTTGAGCACAGCACAAGGTTCTGATCACTGATAAGATAGATCACAATGCCTCATGCAATCACATTACATTGCTGCCTGAAGCTCCGATATTGTATGCTAAAGTATTTTTTTAAAATGCCTCATTTGCCTTTCAAGAAAGTTTTTAGGAAAGTTTTCAAACTGTTGCAATTAATGCATCTAACATGCTTAGCTTAAATCTAGTTTTCTTTAAACTTAATTCACTGCTTTGCAGAGATTCAGCAGCATTTGGATTGTGCTTTGTTATAAGGATAGTGCATCCTTCTTACAGTACAGCATTGGAGAGTTTTTATCTTTAAAAATATAAAATGTGTATTTGTTGTGTTTGGTGAATTGGCACTACAGTTCAGATTTCTAAAAACAGGTAAAAGAGAAGGGGACAATAGTAAGGAAACTGATTTAGTTAAGGTTCATAAACGTTTAACTGAAACTTGTGGATTGCCCAAAATAAATAACTTTCTGAAAGGCAGATAGGATTGAATACCTGTCTGTCTGTGATGAACCATAATAATCAAGCGGCAGAGCCTCTCAACTCTTGCTTTAGTTGGGTCTTCTTCAACAAAACTTTTGTAGTGTGTCAGAACATTGTGAAGATCAGAACTGAAGGATCTTGAGACTGACAGAACAATGGATGGTGATATTTATATGTTTGAAATGAATGTAAATATCCAGGACCAGATAAATGATATCCTAGGATATTAAAGGAATTAATCTAACCAAGCTCCTATGCAGTATCATTGAGGCACCCTGAAGGATTTGTGAATTGCCAGGGGTTTGGAAGATAGCAAGCAGTATTCCCAACTTCAGAAAGGAGAAAAGGGAAAAGTGAGCTGATTGTATGCTAAGTCAGTCTATCAATGGTACCTGGGAGAGCCAGGTATCTGGTTTCCCACCCAGACATTAGAGCCCCAAAGTAGATGAGCTTATATAGTGCGGTGGTTGTCTGTTTATTTGGTTTTGCTGTATGCATACAACGTACCTTTATTTTTCTTTATGTTTAACCAGTATTGTGGTTATGTTATTGATTTAACATGCAAAGGTCTATTAGGATACAAAAATCATATGCATGCATGTACTGTAGAACGTGAGATATGTGAAAAATATCTTGGAGTAGTATAGGTTGACCAGATGTCTTGTTTAATGACTGTTCGAAGTTACAGTGGTGTAAAAACAATAGTTTTTTGCCATGTCTCCTCACATTTATGAGTGTCATAGTACTTTGTGGTCAAGCGATCACCATTTTTGTGCTTCCCAAAATAATTCTGATAAGCAGAGTTAATGGAGAATGACGAAGTAAAATTTCAAGTTGCAATCATGTGATTTCTTGCTTAACAACTCACATAACAAGCAAATGGGAAGTGACATTATAAGTCTGTCACAGTCACATGGTTTTTCACTAAGCGATCACAGCATTTAGCGATGGATTTGCTGGTCCCAATTGGGGTCACTAAGCAAGGACTATCTATAATGGATTGTAAACTATGAATCAACAATGTAAGGTGGCTTGAAACAAAAAAATACAATTTCAGGCTGCATCGATAGAAGCATGATTTCGAAACTCAGGAAGTAATCTTTCCACCCTATTCTATTTATACCTCATCTTGAGTACTGTGTCCAGTTCTGAACACCACACTTTTAAGGAGGATTTGAAAAAAACTGGCACATATTTAGAGAAGGACAATGAAGATGTTCAGGGGACTAAAAACTGTAACCTATAAATAGTGATTGAAAATTCTGGGCTAGTTTAGCTGTCTTTCTCTGGATATGTGAATGAATGTCAAATACTGTTGAAGACATCTGTTCCAGAATATAGGACATGAAAAAATGAATTTAATTTACTGGAAGGCAGATTTTGCTTGAATGTTAGGGAAGGAAGAAGTCTCTTAACAATAAGAAGTGTTTGACAACGGAACTGATTATCCAGGAAGATGGTGGGGCTCCCTTTTATCAAATTAGTTCAGGTGGAGGCTGCATGGCCATTTTTCTGGGATGCTTGAATTTGGATTCCTTTACAATTAGGCTGTTAGATTTGGTGCTTAAGTAGTCATTTCCAAATCTGTGGTTCTAATGTGAGTTCTCTTTCATATTGCAACATTTTAAGAAAGAAAAACAACCTGGTGGGTATTTATGCAGAGGTGGTATTCAGCAGATTCTGACCAGTTCTGGAGAACCGGTCGCGGAAATTTTGAATAGTTCGGAGAACTGGCAAATACTACTTCTGACTGGAGATTTTACAGTATCCTTCCCCTGCCACAGCCACCAAGCCACGCTAACAGAACTGGTAGTAAAAAAAAAAATGAATCCCACCACTGTATTTATGTTAATAAAATTAGTAGGCAGCCAAAGGTTCAAGGGGTGATTCATAGCATTTTCAGTCTTTAGTGTCGAGTAAATTATTTCATGTTAAATAATAGAATGATCTATCTTTAAATGTGAATTTCTTTCTGTCTCACACCATTTAAATAGTTTACAAAACGGATGATAATTTCTAACAGGTATGTACTACGATCTTTTAACATTTCAACAGTTATTTGATACTGAATGATAATTTGTGCCTTTCAAAGACCAATATTCTTTACATCAAGTAATCGAGCAGGCCCCCCAACCTTTTGGGCGCCAGGGACTGGTTCCATGTAGAGAGGTTTTTCCATGGACTGGAGGGGGCCTGGTTTACATGCTGTCTGCATCCCGCAAATGGGGCTTTGCTTATTTGCACAGCCCGGTTTCTGGCATGCTGTGGACAGGTGCCAGTCAATGGATCAGGGGTTGGGGACTCTGATGTAATCAGTTTAAATATATGTTTTAGATGCTAAATATTGTTTACATTTTAAATGAAGTTCCAGTAGAGAATGGAAGGAAGGATGCATATTGCATATCTCGCAACTAGGCTTGACCTTTTGTGCTTTAGAATCAGGTGAGAGTGGAGCAATTAAGGAATTGCTTAAGAAATTTTGTAGTTCACCATACAGGATTTTATATTCAGCCCACATAGATAAAACATTTATGTTATGGTTTTACCTATGTTTGCCACTATCTGGGAGGGGCATAAGGAGGCAGGTTTATGCAAAAGCCTTGTTTCTATGACATCCCGAGAGATTCTATGGTAATCCTAAATTGTATTAACAGAGGAATACAGTCAAGATCAAGGGAAGTACTAATACCACTCTATAAAGCCTTAGTAAGACCACACCTAGAGTACCGCATCCAGTTTTGTTCACCACATTATAAAAAAAATGCTGAGACTTTAGAAAAAGTACAGAGAAGAGCAACCAGGATGATTAGGGGACTGGAGGCCAAAACATACAACAAACGGTTGCAGGAACTGGGCTTGGCTAGTCTAGAAAAGAGAAGGATCAGGGGAGACATGATAGCGGTCTTCCAATATTTGAGGGGCTGTCACAGGGAGGAAGGGGTCAAGCTATTTTCGAAAGCGCCTGTAGGCCAGACAAGGAATAATGGATGGAAACTGAACAAGGAGAGATTTAATCTGGAAATAAGGAGAAACTTTGACAGTGAGACCAATCAACCAGTGGAACAGCTTGCTCTCAGAAGTTGTGGGAGCACTATCAGTTGAGACTTTCAAGAAGAGATTGGATTGACATTTGTCAGAAATGGTATAGGGTCTCCTGCTTGGGCGGGGGGGTTGGACTAGATGACCTACAAGGTCCCTTCCAACTCTGATTATCTGTATCTGTATAATTCTGAATTGTTTGAAGTTGTAGCCAGGAGCCTTGTAGCTATATGCTTTTTCCCCGATACATTTCTTGCAAGCAATCCTGATTTGAGGCTTCGTAATTCCCATTTTTTTCAAAATATGAACATTGTACAGGTCCTGTACTAATATTACTACTTTATATAGGGTTTATAATTTAATTTTTGCTACTTTGTAGTTTTCAGATGGAAATGTATAATTACCTTCCTTATTTTCTAATCCCTGGAATTTGATGGAAGAATGTAATGAATCCTTTTCCATGTTCAACATTCTGCTGTTTACCACTTTATACTTGATAACTGGAATGGTTTTTCAAATGAACAGAAGGTGGGAGGTGGGATTTAAAAGATATAATAGAAGGGCCTAATCAACTGGTCAAAAGAACTTTACAGCCAGTGAATTCACACCTGGTTGGGGAACCAGAATAATGTATTGTAGAACCTATTGCTTTTTGGGTATCTGGCAGTAGAATTTTTAAGCTAAAAAAAAAAATTCATGGGTAGAAATAGAGGCTGAGGGTGAGCTCTGCTTACTGGCAAAAAGGACCTTCCATCCATACAATAAGTATCAAAATTGGTGATTTACGTTTTTTTTCTCACTGAAGATAAAAAAAAAGTTGAATTACTCTGATGGTTTTTCATAAACTGTGCTTGTTAAAAAATATGTTTAAATGCCTACAGTGATTCAGTGGTGGTATTCTACCAGTTCGGTCCGGTTTGGACGAACTGGTAGTCAAAAATGCTGCACTGGTAGTAATAAAACAGATATTGGTTTGGCTGAACCGATATTTCTTTTTTCTTTTTCACTGTGCCGGGATCCCCCTCTCTGTCTTCCTGCTTTGTCCAGGGGGCTTCCCTGAGGTCCAGGAGGCAAAAAGGGCATGGGGCGTGTGTGTAGCCACACCTACCCAATCACATGACCACTTCCACCTAGCCACTCCTACCTAGCCATGCCCACAGAACCAGTAATAAAAATAAATATCCTACCCTTCCAGTGATTGGATTGAAAAGTCTGATTAGGATCTCTTGAAATTAATTGTGTCTGGAACTGGGATCAGAATTTAAACATTCCAAGTTAAAATAATGTAATAAAGGAATTATTTCATTGTTTTTATAGGGTTATATGTGGAAGAAGGGTCACAAAAGAAAAAACTGGACAGAACGTTGGTTTGTTTTAAAACCAAATGCTATATCGTACTATGTTAGTGAAGATTTAAAAGATAAAAGAGGAGATATTGCACTGGATGGCAACTGTACTGCAGAGGTAAAACATAAATAAATGATTAGAAAGTAATACTTTTCTAGATGATGAATATGAAAATAATTTAACTTACATATATTTGATTCAACGTGTTGGATAAATTCTGGAATTTTTATTTTCATAGAGAATGCAATGGAGTGCTAATAATAGTGTTCATGTAAAGAGGGAAGAAATCTTTATTTTTTGAAATGTCCATTCAGGATTCTTTCTTAATTTATGGAATTTGTTAACTAGTGAAAAAGAGTAGTATTCTGTATAGACAGTGGAGCTGGGCTTTTTCTCTGACATGGCTAGAAAAAATTGCACACTTTATTTTAATTTATGTCTGTTCCTGCAAAGACTACATTAGAAGTGGGACATCTTGCAAATATAATTCAGAATAAAATACTTTCCTTGTGAACAACATTGATCAACATCATTTTCATCTTAATATCATGGGTGTTCTAAAATGCAGATCACTCAAATATTTTCTGTGAATACTATGGCACATTTTGTTTCATGACACTGGGAGAAAATTTGTAAAAAAAAAGGATTTTTTTTTGCCCCAAATATGCCTTGTTACCTTGCTTTAGGGAGGAAAAAAGTGATATAACATTCATTCATTTTTAACTTTTGTGCATGGGGATATTATTGTTGGGATATTTCATATGTTCATAGTCTCTGAAATAAGAAACAATATTGTGAATGTCAGTTCAATGTCATATTTGCTATGCTTCATAGGAAACTAAATTTAATTTTCTCTTATTAGGGCTTGCCCGACAAAGATGGCAAAAAATGTCTCTTTCTTATAAATAATTTAGAGAAATGTTTTGAAATTAGTGCCTCCGATAAGAAGAAGAAACAGGAGTGGATTCAAGGTAAACTTTTACTGTTTTGCTTGATAGATAGAAGCCAGTGGGGAAGCTTGCAAATTCTGTTTTTCTATTCACTGCTTAATGGGCCCTCTAGTTTGTGTGCCTGTTGTGAAGTCTTGTGAATCTGACTTTTAATAAGACAATAGATGAAGAGATTGGACAACCATTTGTCTGAAATGGCATAAGCTCCCCTGCCTGAGCAGGAAGTTGGACTAGGTGACTTGCAACGTCCCTTCCAGCTCTGTTATTCTGAATTAAATAATTATCTAATCTAAGTACTATTTCTGTTTCTCTCTTCTGGCCAAATGTTTTAGTTCTGTATTATATATCTGATTGTACATCTGACTGATTTTATCACAGATAAACCCCCCTCTGCAGTGGTTATGCGGAAAAAATTATTTCATTGTATGGAGAACTAGCATTATTACAAACTATAAATTGTATTTGATATTAACTGTTTTCATTCTGATATTTCAAATGTTATAATTATATAACACTATTACATTATTGATATTGATACACTATGGGGTTTTTGGGCAAACAAATGTGGTTTTATTTTTAAAATTATTGGTGGCCTAATGTTAGAAACCAAACAGCATTGTAAGACTGAAAAAATAGTAAAGGTATTTATGGGCTTAAACTAGAAATATTATTGTGGCTATTCTCATTATTTAGCCATTCAGACAACAGTAAATCTGCTGAAATTAAAAAGCCCTTCACCTCATAAAGAGGCAAGACAGAAACGGAAAGAATTACGCCAAAAACTGCAGGCGGAACAAGCAGAATTGGAGAGGCAAATGAAAGAGCTCCAAATAGCAAATGAAAATAAGCAGAAAGAACTGGAAACTGTCAGAAAGGTAAATATGAGATTTTGTAACATTCTATAATTTAGGGTTAATACTTTAATTGTAAACTATACTTCTGAGGCCAGGGATTTGAGGGGACTGTAGAAGTCATTGTTCTTAGTTCTTATTCTTGGTTGATGGTGTTGTTAAAAATATCTTGTCTTCTGATTTTGCTTCAGACTCACTTTGTTCACGCAGCAGAACTGTCAATATATGATGTCATGAGGAGGTTGTGCTTCAGCCAGCTCACTGCAGAATCTGACATTGATTAGGATTGAGAGGGATTGACTGGCCCAAGGCCTCATGACTGGCTTCTATAGCTAAGGGAAAACTAGAACCAGCCTATCCATTCCTTGTCCAGTAGCTTAACCACTACACTATGGTTTATGACTATAGCAATGTATGTATTAATATATGAAAATAATATAGTGTACTGTCCTAGGAAAGTGCTTTAAACATAATTGTCTAAAATCAAGTCTTCCGGGCATTAAGAAAGCAGAACAGATTGGTGAAGTTCCTTCTTAAGATATCTGTTACAGCATTTCCACAGAGAATTGGTAATGTTGCATCATTCTTCCTAAATGTACCTGGAAGTGTTATATTATGGAAAACTGAGTGAGCAGGAGAAATTGTTTGTCCCCACAAGGACTGGGGATGAATATAGATGTTTTACTGAATTTAAAGAAAGAGTTGTTAGAAGAAAAATGCTATTACGGAAACCACAAAAGTTCTCATTTGGAATGATAACACAGCGAAGTTTTTCCCAATAATTTGCACATTGCTTATCTTAGTTGTTTTACAGTCAAGAAGAGATTTCTTTGGTGATGCCAGGCACTCACTTCAGCTTGAAATAATTTTGCAGACTAAGGAAATGATAAGAGTGTCTGCTTCCCTTCCCCACCTCCTAATTGCTTTCATAGGCATGAGTATTTTATGCCTATGAAAGCATAACCGTCTTTAAATAATAACTAAGATGCCAGATCTTTATTGGCAGCTTTGATCATTGCAGAATTGTCAGGATATTTCACAGCTAAAATTTGACATATGCACATCTAAAATATCTTTAATAATGATTGTAGAATGAGATATATTTTTACATCTGAGCTTTTAATGTAAAATGAAATGAGCATTCAAGCAAAGAATAAATATACAAGAGCAGAATATAGCATGTAAAAGCTATTCTTTATATAATTCAGCTTGATTCTAAAGGAAAAGTTCCAGTATTAGTCAACTAATAAATCCAAGAAAACTGAGAATACTTATGAAACGAGACAGGAGTATTGTATCGCTCTGAAGTTCTGGAAGAACATACTGTGATAGATGCAGAATTGGGGTATTTCACACTGATGGTGGCTTGCTATATTTTTTTAAGCAGCATAGCAACCTAACAAAACCAAGAATTATTTCAAATTTGTTGAATCGGTGTGTTAATTCAAACCTAAAGTTCAGTTGTTGATAGTTGTTGAAGAAATGCCAGTTCAGCCAAGCCAAATTACCTGAGTCATTGAAATGTGCCTTCCTAACAGCAGATTGAGAGAATTAGGAGCCAATAGTGGTGCTACTGTAAGCATTAAATGTTGCACAAGTGCTCCTTTATACTACTTCCTTGTTTTTGTTTAACCAAACCATTCAGAAACTTCTAATTAGGCGTGCCTCAAAATATGTGGAGATTATTTTACTAGAAAAATTCACTTCCCAAATTTCTCATACTTCTTGTGCAACAAAATATTATAATTTACGTACTTTGACAGAGTAAATTGGAGCTAGAAGGAACAGGTTTTGCATGAGTGTTGACTCTGCTATTTTTGGAAATGCTTACCTTATCTCCAGCTCTATAGAAACCTATGTAGAGTTTAATTTTTCACCAACTTTTTATTGTTTATGCACCATTTAAGAGCTGATACCGATTGATCTTTTCAGAATGTTTTGCATGAAACCTCAGGGAAGACTTGGACTACCCCTTTTTGATGCACATCATTTCTTTCTTTTTAATTTTGAATATATACCGGTATATATTTCCCTTTGATAAAATTTTTGCTTTTATCAAAAAATGTTAGAAGTATGTTTATAGGTACATACTAAATAGTTGATCTGTACTTTTGTGTGTACATTAACTGGAAACAGATGATAATTGTTTTTCTTTCTTTGGCCAGCAACTTGATGAAGCAGCCGCTCGAGCGTCAGAAGAAGAGACAAAACGTCTGCAGACTCAGATGGAATTACAAGATCGATTCAAGCTTGAACTGGAGAGAGAAAAAATGGTACATGTCAGCAAAAGAATGGGCTAGCTGTGACATTGTTTCTTTAATGATATATTTAAGCATGTGCCTGTTTGGACAAAAAGGAAAAGCTGCAAAGATTCTTCTTCTCTCTCATGGAAATAGGCTTATCCTGAAGGATAATGAAGCATTCATTCATTTCTTGTTTTCTAGGTAAGACAGAAAATGGAAGAACAGGTTGCTCAGAAATCATCTGAGCTTGAACAGTATTTACTGAGAGTCAAAGAACTTGAGGAGATGTATAATCAACTGCAGGAAGCTTTGGAGGATGAGAAACAAGCCCGTCAAGATGAGGAAACTGTCAGGAGACTTCAGGCCAGGTCAGTGTCTAATTTGATAGAATTGGATGCTAAGGCTGGCAGTCATTTTATGTTTCAGAAGGAAGGATAGCAGAGACATATAGAAAATGTAGACTGCCCAAGTAACCTAAATATCACTGCAGTACTGGCAAATATTGGGTGTAGGATGAGGGTGAAGGTTTGTTTTCCGAGCCTGTGGGTTGGTTTCCGAATATTTTGTTCTGAAACGTTTGGAAACCAACCCATAAGCTCAGAGAATGAAACTTCACCCCTAAATAACATTGTTACATTTAAAAAGAGTTATCTGTCCTTGAATCATTCTGAAAGATAGTTTCCCTCTCTCTGTTTCTCAGCATATTATAGTACCACAGAGATGTAAACAAAATATGTCATGTAGAATTGTTTGTAGATCAATAAGTAAATTGAAGCAAAATAAATTAAGCACATTTAACAGAAATATTAATAGTCCTTGATTTATGACTCTTCATTTAACTATGGTTCAAAGTTACAAAAGCCTTGGAAAAGGATTTACCACCCATCCTTGAAGTTATGACCGTCTTATCTCCTTCACGTTCACGTGATCATAATTTAGATGCTTGGCAACTTGCTTACATTTATGACAGTTGCAGAATCATATGATCACAATCGCGATTTATGAGCTTCCCAGATCAATTGGGGAAGCTGAATTCAGTTAACCACCATATGATTCAATTAACCACATGATTTGCTTAATGACCCTGGCAAACCTCATAAAGTTGGGTCCAGTTGCATAATAACTTGGTTTATGACCACGTTGTTTAGCAACCAAAATTCTAGTCCCATCTATGGTCATAAGTCAAAGGCTACCTGTAGATGTTAAATGGGGTAATGAAAAAGGAAACCACCTACCTTATGTGTGGGATGGGGAAAGGCATACATCTTGTGCCAGTCCTGAATTAATATACCTCCTTTGTTACTTATTTTTTTTTCCTAGACTGCTAGAAGAAGAGACAACCAAGAGAGCAGAATTGGAAAAGTGGCATTTAGAGCAGCAACAGGCCATTCAGGTGACTGAGGCAGAAAAGCAAGAGTTGGAAAACCAGAGGAAAATGAAGGAACATGCTTTACAGGTCGCCATGCAGCAGTTGGAAGAACTGGAATTAGAGAGAAAGCAAGCCTTTGAACAATATGAGGTGAGCTAATGTAGCTTTTCTAGGATTATACTGTAAAGTATATGAAGGGATACTTTGCAAAATACGTTAATATGCCTGAATGTCATTGTTAGTGTCATTGCCTAGAAGATCATTGGTTGCCCTCTCTCCTCTTTGGAAGAGCTTTATAGCTCCCACTGCCTTAAGAAAGTTCAAAACATTCTCAAAGATCCATCTCATCCCGGGAACCCTTTTTTGAACTATTATCATCTGGCAGACGGTACAAAATAATAAAAACAAGGACAAATAGGCTGAAAAACAGCTTCTATCTCAGGGCAGCAGCTCTTTTGAATTCTACTGTATAGTGCAGTGTTGGTGCGGTGTTGGGGATTTTCGGTTCAATGTGTGGAGGGTGAAGGATGTGTGTTTATGTTTATTTTCATGCTCATAGTCATGATGTGCACTGAAGATAGTGTTTGATTTTGTTGTATGAGGTGCAATGACAATAAAGTAAACTCAACTAAAACTGAAGCATTCTTCCTCGAAGGGTGAAGGCAGTTGCATTCCTCAGAAGGCTCAGTGTGGATGCTGTAAAGCTTTCCCAAGTCATCTCCATAAGCATGTGTGCATAACAGCTTGTCATCAGTCACCCAAATGTGTTCAAGTGTTGGTAACAGGGTTATCTAAATCATTTGATTTATACCTTCTTCAAGACACCAGGCTGTAGTGTCTCTAACCACTTCACAGAGTTGAATCATTTCTTATTGGGCATTTATGATCGTACTGTATACGCAGCCATCATAACAGACCTCAACTGAAAATTATCTATAGAGATTTACCAGGATAAAATATTGTATCAGTTTGGTACAATAATAAAATGAGCCGAGATGGATCAAAGATAATTGTGACTAAAAGCCATATCAAGAATAGATTTACAGTAGGCATTTGATGAAAATTGGAAAAGTTATTGTAGCTAAGAAGCCATACTTATAGGGCTATACAGTATAGTTATGTCCTAGTAATTTATGGGTAACTTAGCAGCAGCTAAGATTGCTTTGGCTACTGTGAATACAAGCTTTACAAATGTTTGCAATTGTGTACTCCTTCATGTACTGACCTTGGCTGATCCTTGCTCACATCCAGTTAAAGTCCAGCCTTTTGTGATCTTGTGGAGAGGTGTTCTTTTTGTGCTGTTTTGAGAATCTCTGTTGTAAAAAAAAAAAAGTTTCCGTATAATGTTGGTGATAATTCTGTTTCAGGAGGTAAAGAAGAAATTGGAAGTAGCAGCAAGTAAAACTAAAAGTTGGAAAGATAGAGTAGCTCATCATGAGGGATTAATTCGATTAATCGAACCAGGTAGGAAACAAACCTTTATTTTGTGAATCAGCATTCATGCTGTTATTTTTATCTTAAATAACCCATTACGGTTTCCAAGAAGTCTGAATATTACTGAGTCAGCCTAGGCTGCACTTCCCGTTTAGTGTGTGCTATTGTCTGGAGAAACGTAGCTGAACCAAGCACCAAACAGAAGAAAGGAAGTCAGTGCAAACACTGCCAGCTGAGATTTTTTAGGTGGCTTCAAGTCAAATTTCTCATTCACCTCATCGTGACATAAACCTCTGTTGACCTTTGTTCTTGAAGTTTATTTACAGCACTTATATTATTTTGAATATTCTGCCTTTATTATTGTCCAATTGTAAGTGCTCTATGAAAGATGCATTTATGTTGCATCCAGAACAGAATAATGTATATATGTTTATCTACTTTCCCCTTTATGGGAGCTGAGCTTCTGAAGGATATTTCTTATGGTTTATGTTGAAAGAACAAATGAAGTTCAGTTTCAGGTTTTTAATGGAATTCAATCAAGCAAATGTGTGTTAATTAACCACTGAGTTAATCTATAAAGAATATAAGCTGCTGGTTCAACAGGAAATTTTCAGTCAAATGAATTATGTTATTGTAGATGACATTAAAGTGCAATATGAACATAATTGTCTGTAATTATAAATTTATCAGAAAAGATAATGAAATGCTCTTGAGAGGAGCTTTGATATGTCACCACTACTCAATGTTTTAGTAGTTATTTTAAATTTAAAGTTAAGATGCTAGGAGTAAATATTTTCCGTAGTGTAGATTACAATATGAAATTGAAAATGGACAGCATGGAAACATTGGACTGACGGTGATTTGTCATAACATAGAATGCTGTGCAAACTTTGAATAAGATATTTTTTACGTATAAAAGATAGTTGAAGAATCAATTTAGATATGTCACTTATACGTAGTTTTGCATCCAACCTGATTGATGGAGTCCCAAATAGTCACAGTGGTACCAACAACCTAACTTTACCAATGGCTCAACAACTGTCTCTGAAGGTTACTTTGAACAAAATATATTTAATGTCTAACTGAAGCTGTTAGTTCTGCTTAAATGACATGGAACTCAAAATATAAATGCTTTTCTGTCCCTACTTGCAACTTAGGAACTTTAGAAGGAAGTCGTCTCAATGAAAATTTGTTAAGGAAAGTGCATTATATAGTAAAGGAAAGAGAGGAGTCAAGATAGACAGACTTCTTTAAATGGTGCTTTACTTTTAGAATATTCTCAAACTTCCATAGTAATAAAATTGACAGTGGCATTATGGTATTTTTGGTGCTAAGTCAAAATGTATTCATTTGTAAATTCACATTTAGCTGAACCATTTTATTAATATTATTTGGTTTATTTATAATATATTCATTTTATTTGTTTATTTCAGATCATCTTGTTATACATAAAGATGAAAGGCATTTAATTTTTTTTTATTTAAATGCTTTTGATTGGATGCATTTTTAATATATTTTCTTCAGCTATATTGTCACATGACTAATGGTAAAGCAAAGTTAGAAGTAGATTTGACACATGGAATAAATTAGGCTTAAATGACTAAATCTAAAATATTATTTCTTATAGGTTCCAAGAATTCCTATTTGATCACTAACTGGGGACCGGCGGCCTTCACTGAAGCTGAACTCGAGCAAAGAGAGAAGAGTTGGAAAGGGAAAAGGGGCACTTCTGATTAGCAAATGTGGCTGAAATATAATTGGGGACCGCACAGAGCAGGAATCTGATAATTAAATAAATTATTGTTACACCAATTTATTGCATATACTGCACGCTAGCTCAAGATACTTAAGGAATTTGAATACAAAATACAAGTTCTACTGCACAACATGAATTATAACAGAATTTCCAAGAGAGCTAAACAAAAGTTTACATAAACTATCTGAATAATTGTGTGCAGTTTATGAAAATGTGAATGTTGCAATTTGAAGTGTGTTCTTTTTAATTTGGAATTGGATGAGTTGAATGAACTAGAACACATTGGAAATATGGTGAGCTTTTTTACCCATATTGTTAACCTATGTTGATTAGAAAACCATGAACATACCCACCTACTTTTACTATATCTGGGGCAATAAAAACTTATGTAAACAGTAGGAAGATTATTGTCTTTGGTAAATCCAGGCCCAAGATACATGGATAAACATAGCAATTTTGACCAATATGTCAGTATATTAATGGCACAGTATATTAGTGTATGACTGAAATACTTTTTTCATATAAATACAGAATATATTCTCAAGTAGTAATTTTGGAATCTTAATAATTCTTTAGGAAGAAAAAGAAAGAAAAATTGAACACCTCACAGCCTCCTTTTGATTTTTTTTTTTATCATTACACTAATAGCCTGAAGACAGATAGCTGAATATCATTTTTGATTTTGTTGAGAGTTGGTTAGGATCTTGATCCAGAAATTTATAGTCTAATCTTGGCTATGTGAACATATTTGTTCTGTGAAAATATGAATAGCATGATCCATTGGGTCAACCAATTGATTACAACTGATTCAAAGTAATAATCTACCCTTGTTCATTAAATTTCTTTAATTTTGTATATAGTCCAAATACAACTAATAATTGCTAAATTATTTTGCAAGTAAATATAGCATTAATATATTAGAATTAAAAGTAATGAAGTTTATAATATTATCCGTGGATTCTCTATAGCTCAGTTATTTCCGAAATAAAATATTACTTTGAAAAAGATCAGCTAATCAATTGTTGAAGTCATTAGGATAGGGGTGTCAAACTCAGGGCCCGCAGGCCAGATGTGTCACATGCTGGCCTCCCCCCCCCCGTTTAGCAAAGGGGAAAAAAAATGACCTGATACATCATGTGACACTGCTGTCACAATGTGAGTTTGGCACCCCTGCATTAGGGGAATCCTGCAAATGCTTGTCAAACAAGTGCCCATTCATTTAATGAAAAATTATGGAACTCTCACATAAGTTGACTTGAAATTAGGAAAATGTGCAACAGGAATACTGCTGACTGGGTGGGAAACTTCAAAATTTGGCCCTTTTTTAGAGAAGAAGCTGATAGGTAGGCAAAATCCATCTCAAACATTCCCAGGAGGAAAGAATCCTGGATTATGGTATTTATTTTTGTTTTTAAACTGTATTGCAGTTTTATTAATGAAATTTGGTGTTTTTTGTAAAAAAATGTGTCTAGACAGGTAAGATACGAAATAGTGAAATAACTTTCAACATAAGAAATGAGCAACTATAGATGATTACAACAGTGTTAGCTTCTTTATATAGTTTCTTTTTTTAGGCGTGATATTGCATCAATTCATGGAACTGCCTTGAGTCTTGTCACTGAAGCAATGATACCTCCACATGTCAAAGGAAAAACTATTGTCTAAGCCTTCGGGTTTCCACAAAGAATGGAAATAGGCCCCCTCACATTGATGGAAATAATTTCTATATATGTAAATAGCCTGTCAGAATTGGCATCTGGAAGTTGGACTGTTTTATGGAGCTATATCAATTATTTCCATCAATGTGAGGGGGCCTATTTCCATTATTTGTGGAAACCCCAAGGCTTAGACAATAGTTTTTCCTTTGACATGTGGTGGTATCATTGCTTCAGTGACAAGACTCAAGGCAGTTCCATGAACTATCATTGAAGATTATCAAAGTGAAGCATCAAATTGAGGCTTTGCACAAATCTTCCTTTTTATTTTGTTGCATTTTGCTAACTGAAAAGTGTTTATAAAATAACTTCAACCTGTTTAATGAGTATTATAGTTTAATACTAAGTTTTCTTAAATGTGTAGTTACTGTACAGTAATCATGACTTTATGCTGTTGATATATAAACATTCTAGTTGGATAGGAACCAATACTGTACTAGAAGTATTGTATTCTGGTATATCCTGAGAAACCAGTTGAGATATATTTATAATATCAAAACTACCAAATCATTACTGTTAATTTACATGTAAAACTATTTGTTGTGCTAATTGCAATTGGACTAAATTAAGAAATTGTCAGTTTTTCATGTGTTCCATTTTGTGTTTGCTTTAGTATTTGTTAAAATAAACAAGAATAATTTTAGTATTTGCACGTTTATTTCATCTTATGTTTGGCTTTGAGTTGGATAGAATGGATTATTAAATACAAATTTAAATATTTTTTTTCTTGTTATAACCACACTTTTTCTTTATTTATGATACTTAATATTCTTGTAGGAAAGGGATGCCTGATAGCATAGGCTTATATTCAGTGGGAAAATATTTATTTTTGATGGTGCCTTTTTCTACAGCTTTTGGTAAAAGTGAGCTCTATGACATATTAAGCCACTATAGAATTTAACACTCCCCTTTCTTGCTTAAAACCCTACCAAATATCCTCTAACAAGAACACAAAAAAACAAAAAAAAAAAAACAAAGGGGGGAAATCAGCTTTCAAAAGTATGCCTTTTGGACTAACTTCATTACTGCATTCTTGTGCTCTCAGAACTCATTTAAAAATGCCTGGATTCTAATGACAAAGAGTATTCCTCCCTGTTGTAAGATATGTAAGAGTTGTGTAGATAGATTGAGATACATATGTACTTTCTCATTAAAGGATACGAATGAACAAATATCCAAATAACTCAGCCTGTATAATATGGATTCCCATGATTTCAGTCCTTAATTCACAGAGGCATTTTGTTGAGAACGATATCAGGTAGATGGAGAATGAAAACTATGTGATGAGAGCAATTTTTTGCCATTACAGTATTATGGGTTGTGATTTACAGAGGTTCTTCCTACCCCACCATCACCTACAGTTTGGTCAAATGTCTTAATTCTTCAGAGCAGTGAAATTCTCATTAACAGAGCATATTCTTTGTAGTTGGTATATAGTCAACTGAATGATTTCAGGATATGGATCTGTAATTAAAACTGCTCTGTGTTGAAGATAATCCTGAGATAAGAGTAACCTTCTCATTAGGTCAATGTGATAGGGCTCAACACTCTCACCCCTCAAATTCACAGGGCCTTTAGCTCCATTTGATTTTGTACTTGCTTTCAATTTTATTCTTCCATTTAACCTATTTATAATCAGATAAGACTTGATGAGCTCAAGTGAGTCATCTTGATTATGTCTTACTCAGAAAGGGGATGTGGCTCTTTATTGAGCCCTTTCAGCATGTCAGTTCTACAAAGATCACATCAAATGACTTCATGCTTTGCGAGGCAAATTGGGCATATTAATTAGTTCATTCTACCACAAATTTGAGTTATCTATTTTGTATATTTGTAGGAAGAAAAAAAAGGCTTTACTGCCCCCTAGTGGTATTTTCTAAAGTAGACCGCACAGACCACAACTATTAAAATTGAAACATATCCATGGGAATGCAATCTAATCAGAATTAATACATGAGGGAATTGCTGGAAACAAATCTTTGCCATAGAAGCAGTTTTCTAAGCATGAAAAAGACAGGGTTGAAAAACAAAAGTTTCTTTTGTAGGCCTCCTTATGCATATAATCATTTATTTGCTTTTACAAGCTAGGTATTATTTTCAAAAGAAATGGAATAAGAATATTACAACAAGAAAAAATTAAAAGAATGACAAAAGGTATAGATACTATATAACCATTTGTTATTCTTTTACATTTTAGATACTATAAAGACTTAGTGAATTGTCAAAATATCTGAAATAAGCCATAAATCTAAAATATGCTGCCAATATATTCTAATATACAATTAAAAGCTTGAAGTACTGAAAGACATAGCCAGTTTCTAAATAAATCATGTATCTGTTGAACTTTTAAAATATTTGATTAAAATAATTAAAACCAATAAGAGGAAAAAACTACAGGTAGTCCTCGACTTATGATTATAATTAAGCCCAAGATATCTGTTGCTAAGTGAATTTTGACCCATTTTACCAACATTTCTTGTTAATTGACAATTATTAAGTGAATCTCTGCAATTGTTAAGTTAGTAACACGGTTGTTAAGTGAATCTGGCTTCTCCACTGACTTTGCTTGTCAGAAGTTTGCAACTGTCATAGATATTAGTCAATTGCCAAACAACTTAATTTTAATCACATACCATGGGGATGCTGCAATAGTCATAAGTGTGAAAAAAGGGTCATAAGTCACTTTTTTCAGTCCTGTTGTAACTTTGAGCGGTTGCTAAATACAGTAAATTGTTGTAGGTTGAGGACTTCCTGTATGGATTATAAAGGATGGAGTCCTGCAGACAATGTGTATAGATTATTTTTCAAAATATAAACTCTAAAATTCAAATTTTAGCACAATTCTATGTACAGAATTCTACTTATAACTTACAATTCAATTCCAAATAATAATGTATTATACCAAACTTATTTTTGAAATACGAGGTTATTCTAGACACTGAAGCATCTTCCCACAATTTGGTTAGCCATTCTTCCATAGAGAGGATCAAAGATCTTTTCCTATGAAAAGCCATATAAAACCTTTGCAGTACTGACTCACATTTATGATGGTCGCAATGTCCCTGGATCACTTTTCACAAACTTGGCAAGCAAAGTCAATGGGAAAACCAAATTCATTTAACAACCGAGTTACTAAATTAACAACTGCAGTTGTTCACTTAACAAATGTGGCAAGAAAAGTTGTAAAATGGGGCAAAGTTCACTTAACAAATTTCTCAGTTAGCAACATAAATTTTGGGTCATACGTTCTTTCATCACCTCTCTTAGGAACATCCCTGCTCCACAATGAGGCACCGTAGCAGGACATGGATATCTTCGTAAGGTAGTTTTACTAAAATATTTTAAAGGTTTATAGTAAACTTTAAATGGGAAAACTAAATGTAGAATTCCATGTGAATGTCTACGTAAACAATGACATCAATAAATCTATACCATCAAATGATAATTTGACATAGGAATGGATGAAACTTTGTGCCACATTAATTCTCACATAATTCTTCAGATAATCTTGTTTTAAGAAGATTACAAACTATGTGGTAAGGGCTGCATCATAGGAATTGTTTTTCAGTGGTTTAATTCTGGGAAATTGTAATAGAAGTAGTCATACCTGAATATCATCCTGTTGTGTACTTGAGGATAATAAGCTGAAGCATTGAGGAGAACCAGTTTAGTGTAGCAGTTAAAGGCACTAGGTTAAAATAATGGGAGATTCATAGCTGGTCTTAGCTATGAAGCCAGCTGGATTACTTTGGGCAGTCACCCCTCAGTTCTAAGAGGAGGCAATGATGTGGCAGGGAAATGCTTCTGAAAATGTTGCCAAATAAATGGCAGGGACTTTTATCCAAGCAGCCACTAAGAATTAAGATAGACTGGAAGGAGCAAAAGGAAAAAAAAAGATTAAAGGTAGCATGCATGACTGCAACTTTGGCATCATCCAGAGTGAATCATCTTTAGTTTAAATAAGACCTGGAAATATCAGGCAAATCTCTTGCCAAATATGATCAGAATTGCTAAAATTGCTCCTTTATGTAGGCAGCTTCATATATTGATTGTACCTGTATATGTGTGAGACCCATCCCCAGAATCTGAGAGGAAAAATTATTTGGAAATTTCACCTCTGCCTACTTTATTGATGTTACAACATCACTACCACAAAGCCAAAGGCTCTTGGGGTTGTATATATTTGTACATGAATGCTGTATATACATGTGCACACACACATATTTAAGGACCTCTTCCCAGCTACAAATGTTACCCAAGACTGGTGTGAAAGGTGCATAATGAATCAGTAGCCAGGTCTAAGGCAACTGTCATTTGTAGGATCCAATCTGGGTCAGTTACTAGGATCAGAGCTTTCATCCTCAGGGAATTTCTCTCTGGCAGAGTGTGTGTCTGTCATATGTTCCTGGAAACCGAAAGCATTTGAAACTTTTTTTAAAAAGCATCTTGGAAAAACCATTTACTGAATTTTAAATGTGTTGTTTGTGTTTCAGTATATCTTGTGAAAATTAAATTGAGTAAACCATAATGAAAATAATCATTGTAACATGTTAGGCAAACACAGTCTTGGAGCAGGTGGCAGCAGCTCCTGCTGACATTGAAAAAAATATGGAGTAACTAAGAACACACTAAGGTTTTTGGCTTTTTATGTGTGTGTCCCCCATATCGTTATAGGGAGGATTTCCAAGGTAAGAGAGACCTGTTTAAACAACCTTGTTCCATTAGCATAAATCCTGTGAGGACATGAATGTTCATTACAGAGATCAAACATGAAGTTTCTTTCATTTAAAACTGATATACCTTGCTTGGATAGAGCTCCTATTGAAAGCATCTTAGCCATCTGTTTCAAGGTAATAGGACTTCAGCCAAGAACTTTGTATGGCATCTTCTATATTCTTTGCTTGCATTACGTGAGGGCTGCTTGCCAATTTTTGCTATGGCAAAAGCATTAATTGCAGAAAACACCTACCAGCTGCCTGTACTTGTTCCATTTGCCTGGCTGCAGGGTCTAGAATGTTACTAGGGCAAGGTGATGGTTTGAGTTTGAGTTTGTGTTTGTGTTTTTCTTTCAAATAAACCTTTGAAGCACATTTTTGGTTGTGAATTTGAATCTAAAATAGGAATGGAGAAGCTGGGGCTCCCTAAAGCTTAGGTGTAGCCCCTGAAACCATTCCAAAGTTAGGATCATATTGTAATTTTTGGTGTGGGAAAAAGAGGTCAACCAATTCAATACATAATCTTATTCATTACCTTTAACTTTAAATGGAATTAAAAATAAATTTAGCTTTGGTTTTTGTTCTACTAATACTTTATTGTGTTCCCTTCCCTTCAAAGGCTGTATACAATCTTCAGACCTACAAAAAAAAGTATATTAAATTGTTGACTCCAATGCAAATAGTTCTTATTGTTAATTATCTCAGCACTGCAGGGTGAGTATTCCCAAGACCATAGTAAGATTTGCCCTTTCACTCACCTTTGTGAATCAAGTTCTGCAAGCCTTCCCTGCCATTTGGGCTCACCCAGCTGATTGGAGTCTTATTCTTCTGATATCTGAACAGGACAGGTAAATTGAAGTAAAATTATAAGCATAGTGGCAGTCGCATGATTTTCAATTAGTAACTTTGCTTAATGCCCAGCTGTTGGTCTGAATTGTGGTCATTAAATGAGAACTACCTGTATTTCTTTACAGAGCCAGGTCCAAAAACTTTAAAGGCTACAAAGACTTTAATGATTAATATCAACATCTTAAATTGAGCTCAATAAAACTGGCAACCAGGTGCAAATAGTTTAATATGGGCTGCTTCTATTTTATTTTGCAGAGAATATCCAGGTACAAATCTAGAATTAAATAAACCTAAATCCATGGTTGGTTTATTATTTATTTATTACATTTATACTTTTGCTTCTATCCAGAAAACTATAAGCCTTGAGCTGGAATCTCTGGTAGATCCTTTTAGCTGGATATGAGGTGGAGGATTTATTTTTATTTTTTTATAATTCCCTTGGGCCAATTGTACTTTTTTAAAATAACATTTTTAATTTTGTGAAACCACCCAAAATCATTTTTGGAGTTGGATGGCTTAGAAGTGGAACAAATAAATAATAAAATTTGCACTGATGACAAATGTGTTGCTAGAAGAAAGGATATAGCTAAAGTACAGATAACTATTGCCAAAATTTATCATTTCAGAGAAGTTTGCTGTTGGGGTGCTAGATGCCAAATCTTCTGTTATTTTATCTTAAATTGGACATAGATTAGGATTAAGCCTGCACAATTTGTAGAGTGGAAAGGACCACACTAACTGATTAAAAACCATTGTGAGTTGCAAAGGATTACCTGAGAGCTGATTAGCTGTTTGGAAGATAGTGGAATGGCAATATGCTAGAGCTGGTGGCTGAAACCTACAGCCATTACTTAGCAGCAGTTTTTGGAGCGACAGCAGCAGTGGTAGTGAATTTATGGACTTTTTATAAAAACTAAAGGGCCACACAAGGCTGCTTGGAAATTAAATCAATCATAAGGGTTAGGGTTAGGGTTTTTTTATTTATTGTGTTACTACAATAAAATGGTGACTAGTGACTTAAATAATAGTCCTTGGATGTATAAACAGAGACATAGAATCAAAGTCACATGAAGTACTAGTACCACTTTATAAACCCTTAGTAAGACCACATCTGGAATATTTCATCCAGATTTGATCACCATATTATAAAAAAGATGTTGAGACCTTGGAAAAAGTGCAGAGAAAGCAACTAAGGCAATTAAAAGCCTAAAGACTAAAACATATGAAGAACGTTTGCAGCAGTGTTAGGATTCAATTTTTTTTACTACTGGTTCTGTGGGCGTGGCTTGGTGGGCATAGCAGGGGAAGGATACTGTAAAATCTCCAGTCAGAGGCAGTATTTTCCGGTTCTCCAACTACTCAAATTTTCCACTACCGGTTCTCCAGAACGGGTCAGAACCTGCTGGATATCACCTCTGGGTCACAGGATTTGGGTATGGCTAGTCTAGAGAAAAGAAGGATTAAGACTGCTATATATGATAGCAATATTCCAGGATTTGGGGGTGCCACAAGGAAGAGGGGGTCAACTTATTTTCCAAAGCACCAGAGGGCAAGACAAGAAACAATGGATGGAAACAAATCAATAAGGGAAGCAACCTGGAGTTAAGGAGAAACTTCCTAACAGTGAGAACAATTAACAAGGGGAACTGCTTGCCTTCTGAAGTTGTAGATGCTTTATCACCGGAGGTTTTAAAGAAGAGACTGGACAGCCACTTGTCTGAAATGATATAGGGTCTCCTGATTGAGCGGGGGTGGGGTGGGGGGTGGACTAGAAAACCTCCAAGGTCCCTTCCAGCTCCATTCTGAATTAAATGAAAAGATTCTACATTTCCTCTATTCTACTTTTCCTTCAGGAGATGAGTCATATCTAAAACCAAGGCAAAAACAAATCATGGGCTTTGGACCCTAAGACATTAATACCACTTGTCATTGAAAGGATGGTAATGGGTAGAGATTCAAATTTCCTCTATCCTACTTTTCCTTCAGGAGATGAGTCATATCTAAAACCAAGGCAAAAACAAATCATGGGCTTTGGACCCTAAGACATTAATACCACTTGTCATTGAAAGGATGGTAATGGGTAGAGATTCAAATCTCATGTCTCACTTAAGCTTTCTTTGGAAATAAGGTTGAGTTCAGCAAGGATTGCTTTTCTCTTTGCCCCACCTTAGGTCACAGACTGAAGAATCTACTGCAATTTTTGGGCACTAGATGGCACCCACAGCCTACAGAACAAGAGTAGCATATTTGATTTTAAAAAGTTTCCAGTGGAAAAGAAATTGTCTAGAGTTGATTTTTTTCTTTGTGGAATGAAGCCAATATTTATTTTCTTGCACACCATATTTTATTCTTGACTGCTAAATTCTCTTTAGCTGATTAATTTCTGAATAAGCAGCAAAATAAACAGTCTAAAGAAGGTCAAAACTAAATTTAAAATATAAATTTTAAAACTAAATTTTAAAATATAAATTTAGTACTGGAAAGAAGAGTGCTGAAAAGGTTATAATGTTGATTGAACTCGTACTGTGTTCTTGAAAGGAGAAAACAGGGTTTATTCAGAAGGAAATATGAGAAATAGTTCATCAAAATGGAAAAAGAGAGGCTGAATGTAAAAACTGCTGCTTGGATTTCTGTTGGCACCAGTTTTACATATTGTAGTTTTTTCTCTGTTGAACCCTGATATACATTTTTTTCTGACAGAAACCATGAAGGCAAGACAAAAACAATTCTTTAACCAGTGAGTAACATAAAACACCATAAAACAATTGTAACATTCTTTCAACAACATCAACAACAGAATAATGTTTTCTGTGAGAATTAGTTGACAGATTTAAGCACATTTCTGAAAGAAGATACCCATCTTTTTAAAAAAATTTTTTTTTAAGAATCACTTAGAAAGCATGTATTCCGGATTTTCAATAAACTGGATCCTCTGATTTTCCTGAAAAAGTTAACTGATTAAAAATGCACAGCTAGTTCTATATGCATCTTTAATGGCAATGAAGATTAAAATAAAACTTTGAGTTTCTGTGAATTAATTTCAGTTTCTAAGCATAGTAAATTTTATTTCATTTAGTGCTAGCACTGTCACATTTCACCCACCTTCCTGTTACTAAATGTCCATTATTTTAGCCAAGTAGTTGAATTATTTACAAGCTCTACTATTTAAAAATACTTCCTCATATTACACTTGTAAAATATAATGCAAAAGGAAAGGATAATTTTCACTTATTACTTTTTTGAGCTCTTCTGCTGGTACCAATGACTTCTGGCATCCTGCAAAATAGTATTATTATTCAGATTCCACAGATTGAAGCAAAACGTGGATTTGATACAGGACTCAATTTCTAAATGTTTCTCCTTGGACTGTTAGCTGGCTTGGGAGTTTACATTGGTTAAAATATTCCCAGAGTTGAATAGTACTTGTAAATTAAATTCCATTCTTTACTACTGTGAACTTCTAAACAGGTAGTTCTCAATTTATGACACAGTTGAGCCCAACATTTCTGTTGCTAAGTGAGACATTTGTTAAATGAGTTTTGTTCCATTTTATGACCTTTCTTGCCACAGTTGTTAAGCGAACCACTACAGTTATTAAGTTAGTAATCTGGTTGTTCAGTGAATCTGGCTTTAGTCCATGGGCCAGGCCAGATATCGGTACCATCTTGGGTGACCAAATCTTAATGGTACTAAAATGTTTATGGGTCCATACCAAGTACATTAAGATGTGATAGCCTTTTCAGATATGTAGCTTTGTATGTTTTTTAAGAAACCATCAATTTGACTGAATAGCGGCCTTGTGATATCACATGATAACACATATATTTGCGAAATGAAGCTGTAAATCATTAGAATTAAACCTAATTGATGTTGATAATTTATTAAAATCATGTGCAGAGACTTTTTGTGGTAAATGTAGAGCATCATAGCAAATTAAAATGTATTTCGTAAATTGCTAATATGTTTTTTTTTTCTCTTCCAACATCGTTACAAAGAGTTTTGAACTCAATTTCTCAATGCGGACTACTGTTGAATAATTGCAGTTCTCTGTTATATTGTGACAAACTACTAAGGCCCACATGATGGATTCAAGTGGAGACAAGGCCACTGCATTGCCAAAGAAAGGAGTGCGGCCAGGCTGCATTATTCACTGTTCTGGTGAAGACACGTCTACCTTCGTGTTACTAAAAGACTTGGACTCATGGAAGACACTGCTAAGAGCAGCAGAGATTAGACAACATGCTCCACTTCTGGACATTGCAAAAGACTTGGAAGAAGGCCAAATACCGCAGATCCAGTATCATCGCAAATGTTGCAGCATCTTTACCATGAAGAAGACTCTCGACTCCATCCTTTCTAAAGACAGGCCGAGTGCAGAAGAACAGACTGGTGTCCATGGTGTCAGAAGATCATCTAGGGATGCACCGAGTACATCAAGAGTGTATGACAAGACATGCATCTTCTGCTGCAAGTCAAGCAAGTACCTGAAAGGAAGACAGACAAGGGAACCTATCATCCAGTGTGTTGAGTTACGTGCAGATGACAGAATCCGCAGTGCAGCAACCCAAAAAATGGACCAGCGAATCCTCGCGTTGTTAAGCAGAGACCTTGTTGCCACAGAGGGGCACTACCACAAGTCGTGCTACAAAGTGTATACAAAGGAAGGGGCATCCACCAGTTCTGGTGCATGCGATGAGCAGGAGCAGTCTGAGCAGGCAGTATACAAGGAAGCCGAGAAACAATCCTACGAAGAGCTATTCCTATATATCAGGAATGAACTCATTCTCAACCCTGAGGTGCTGCCTATGACAGATCTGACAGCTAGACTTGAGAAAGCCATGCACTCTCGCGGAATTTCTCAGATCAGACCATCAACCAAGAAACATGTCCGTCGTAAACTTGAAAGTGAGATAGGAGGATCGCTTTGCTTCGTTTCTGATGAGAAAGGGAAGCTTCTCATATATCCAGAGAGCTTGTCATTTGATGAGCTTGTCAAGCATGCCTACAGACTAGGGAAAGAACTCCACGAAGCAAGGGCTGCCAACTCTGGGGATGTCCTAGCCAAAGCAGCAATGCAGCTGAGGAATCAGATTAAGAAGCAAGATGTAAGCCAGACATGGCCCCCTGACACAGAGCAGAATGTCATTCCTGAATCTGTCACTGAATTCCTGTATACCGTGCTCACTGGAGAGTGTGAGTGTGCAGATCCTTCTGACAGAGTCCAAAGGCTTGCCACTTCTCTTGCCAGTGATCTGATATTTGCTGTCACATGTGGCAAGACAAAGCCATCCAAGCACGTACTTTTGTCATTTGCTGTGAAGACCTTGACAGGCAATACAGAACTTGTACGCACACTCAATCGCCTGGGCCACTGCATTTCTTATTCACAGATTGAGGAGATCGATACAGCACTGTGCATTCAGAAGCTGGAGCGTGCACAGGAAGACATCCCACTGCCAGCAGACATCTGCCAAGGTGTGTTCACAACCCTGGCATGGGATAACATTGACCGACTTGAGGAGACACTCAGCGGAGAAGGTACTTCTCACAGAGTCAATGGCATTGCTGTCCAGCCCAAGATTGCAGGCCCCAAGCCACAGAATCTCTTCCCATCTGTCAGCAAGTCCAAGAAAAGGAGCATCAGTCCAGCCCCAACAATGTTACCAACCTACAATGTTGGTAAGCGAGCCCAGCCTCCAAAGACTGAGACTGTAGATGTTGACAGCATGAAGGAGGTCCACGAAGCCAAGATGAAGAATTTTATCTGGTTACTGACTCGACTGTCAGACCCTGAGAACCAGACTGTCAGCAGCTGGACTGGGTTCAACATCATGGTCCGCAATGATGTCACGGTGAACCAAGACATTGTGGGCTACCTGCCCACTATCAATGCTCCTGCAACAGACATGTCCACGGTCAATGAAGTGCTGGAGCGGACCCTACACATCATGCAGGCCCTTCAGCTGAACCAGATTGTCTGTGTCTTTGACCAGGCGCTTTATGCGAAGGCTGTTGAGATAGTATGGAAACATGACAAGTTCAACAGCATCGTCGTCAGGATGGGAGACTTCCACACAATCTGCAATATGCTCTCCATCATAGGGAAGCGATTTCAAGATGCAGGGCTCAGGGATCTCTGTGTTGAAGCTGGTGTCATTGCAGAAGGCTCAGTGAATGGTGTGATGGATGGTCGCAAGTACAACAGAGCAGTAAGATGTCACAAGCTGGTTTATGAAGCACTATTGAGGCTTGCCTGGAAAGGATTCCTCCGATGGCTGGAGGAACACCATGCAAGAGACATTCACCACCTTGATGAAACCCTGAAGAAGATTGCCAGCTTCCACGACGGTGTCTCTCAGGCTGCACTGCAAGACCTGCTTAATAACGAGTCATGTGTGCACACAATAAAGCTGTTTAAAGTCTACCTGGAGTCTCTCAGAAATGCAGATAACCTCTCTGCATTCTGGATGTCCTACTTGGACATGGCAGAGATCATGCTGTGCCTGATCCGAGCATCCAGAGAGGGCAACTGGATGCTTCACCTGGCAGCAATCAGGCAGATGATCCCATGGTGCTTTGCCTATGACAAGGTGAACTATGCCCGCTTCTTGACCTACTACTATGCCAAAATGTCTCGACTGCCAATAGAACACCCTGAAGTGCATGCCCACTTCATGCAGGGAGGTTTTTCTGTCCAGATTGGGAGTCAGAACCCATTTGGGCGGATACCTGTGGACCAGACAATTGAGGAGACGGTTAACAAAGACACGCAGACACCAGGAGGCACCAAGGGCTTCAGCCTGAAAGGTGGAGCTGTGGCAAGGTACTATCTGACATCTGAGTACCGCAGTAGATACTTGAGGCAACTGAGGAACATGGTAGGTCAGCATGACACTGACTTCCATCATCCAGACCTACAGCTGCCAAGGATAAGAAGAGATGAAGCTGATGTTTTCCACGTGGGGGGTGGGGGTGGCAAATGAACCCCCTTGCCCCCCACCCTCCCTCCGGACGCCCATGACTAGACTGTTCATGCATACTAACAATGAAAGGGTTCTGGAGATATTTTGGATAGTATATTTGGTCATTAGCATAAACGTGGTGATGTTCAGAATAGAGAATATTGTCAAAGTATGTGTTCACCCTTTCTTTCCGTGTACATAGGGTGCATCTATTCTAAGAGTGATAACCTCGATTAAGCTACGAGTTAACAAGGGCTATCACATCAAAACATAAACTAGAGACATAAAAGAAGCCAAAAACACCTAAGATTATTAGTCACCTCGGGTGGTACCAATATGTGAAAATTCAGGTCTTGGCTCATGGACTACTTCCCCACTGACTGCTTGTCAGAAGGTCACAAAAGGTGATCACATGACCCAGGAACAGTGCAACAGTCATGAATGGGAACTGGTTGCCAAGTATCCAAATTGTGATCATGTGACCATGGGGAGACTGCAGTAGTCATATATGTAAAGACTACTTGTAATAGTTTCCCTATAAACAACTTGCATCATTATGACATTAAGTTAATATTTCTCCCTACTAGTATGTTCTAGTTTTATCAATGATATTTTTAGAATACTCAGTTACTCTAAATCAAAATTCCCAGAATGCGGTCCATTTTTTTCTAAATATCAACAAATGTTTCTGTTACATTGCAAAAAGGACAAGTAGTATGTGATCTTATCAGGGGAAAAAATTATGTTCCTAAATTAAATTTGATTTGATTTACCATTTTTTTTCTTTCAGACTATTTAGTGCATATTTAGTCTCTTCTCCCTCCCTCCCCCACACAAAGTACTTGTCCATAACAACATGCAAAATATATTTTTTATTATTCTCAAGGAATCAGTCAACAAATCCTTTGCAGTCACAATATTCTTCATGAAATAATGGCTGGATTTATTTGGTAATGCTGGCTGAGTGTTTCTTTTCTAAGGGTTTTCACAGTAATAGTTATTTGGCTTTTCTCCATCTTTTTTTTCAACTAATAAATATTTTATGCTCCATTTATATTAATAAAACTAGAAACTTAGACTGAGCATTTTTACAATACTGGAATGGCAACAGTGTCTCTCAGGGAGCTTCAGAACTCCCTAATAATTTTCCAAAATTAGATATGAATAGACTTAAAATGATAGTTCCTGACTGGACTTAATATAATAAATGTTTTTCCACGAATGCTCATCCTCATAAAGTCTTAGGAAATAATTCCCATTCAGTAAGGCTCTTATGCTACTAAGTACTAGTTATTTTTTTCCTTGTTCACATTGGTGGCAACATCAACTAATGAATGTCATTTTAATTAAGCAGTCAGTTCTTTGTGCTTTAATTATAGATTCAATTAAGGAGGATTAAGTGGAGTAGTGCTTTGTAATACGTCTGTGCTGTGTTGAATAGGAATTCATTATAGAGCCAGAAGTGCAACAAAGAATTACAGGTACATTCTTAAAAAAGAAAGGAAAGGAAAGGAAAGGAAAGGAAGAAAGAACAGAACATTTGATTGATAATTGCAGACTAACTGAAGATAGCAAAACACCCAGTGACAGCTCATAGGGTTTAGTAGCTGAAGTCATATAATTTAAAACAACTTAAGATTTCATGGGATGTAATTTATATTGTACTTCTGTTCAATACATATATGCAAAAAAGGGTTAAATGTCATTTAAGAAGAAGATACTGAAAAAAAAACCCTCTTTATTCCAAAGTTATTAATACACTGGTCTCTTTTTCCCAATGTCCTAGTGAATCCATGACTTGTCTTCTTTAAATAGAACGTGACTTCATTGCACTCTGGATGCCTGGATGCCCATAAAATTCCATCATTGAATAAGACGCAAGAGAAATCGGAACAAGGGAAAGAAAAAAAAGAAGTATCTTCCTAGGTCATGTGTGTGACTCTGTGTGTATATGTCTTGTGAGAGTAGAGAGCCTAATTCATCAAATAAGGCCCTCTAATACTCATTGGATCAATGGACAGAAATATAAGAATTTCCTGGGATTAGTCACAAGACCAGCCTTCTCTACATGATACTTTCTACAGGAGCTGAAATCCAATAGCAGTTAGCAATAGCAGTTAGATTTATATACTACTTCAGAGGGCTTTACAGCCCTCACTAAGCAGTTTACAAAGTCAGAATATTGCCCCCAATTTGGACCCTCATTTTACCATTCCTGGAAGGATGGAAAGCTAAGTCAACCTTGAGCTGGTCAGAATTGAATTGCTGGCAAATGGAAGAATTAGCCTGCAATACTGAATTCTAAGCACTGCACCATCGCTCTTATGGAAGTTACTCAAGCATAAAAGCTAGCAGGTGGATATGGCTGCATGTAATTTATGTACTTTATTACGTGTTATAAAAGTTGGGCAGGTGTGCGCACAAATGTATAGCTTTGGAACACTCCCTATCCATTTTGTTCCAGGGCTACAACAACAACTTGGATATTTTTTTTGTAATGAAACTTGTACTTCTACAAAGGGAAGGAAAAAGCAGAGTCTATCTGAATTATAATGGCTTTTTAAAAATGTCACTACTCCCCTGACTGTGCTGAGACTTGCTCATGATGAAGTCTGATAGAAAACCTCAGACTGTCAGTCCAAAGAAAGATATTTGGCTGGAGATTATCTGCAACAATACAAGAAAGAGTATTCAGTGATACTTGCTTGCTTCAATTATCATTCCCACTGGCTCCAGAAATGTAGTATGTACTCAAAATAATTTTTATTTGCCTTGGTTTCTTCCTAGGACCCTGAAGTGATAGCCAACATGAAGCACTTCCATAGCCAGCATGTGCATCTGAGTCATATTTATTATCCTTGTTATAAAAGAGTAAAAAAAAAAAATTTAAAAGCACAAGAGCACATTTTTGTTGTTTGGTGCAATCAAGCAAGACTTGAAACTGGAGCCCATTTTGAGCCTAGCCTGTCTTTGCAAATCTGTAGAGATTTGCCATGCTCCATATTTAGACCTTGTGGGTGGAAGGTTAGAGAAGAGCCAACTGTTTATGCCATTACATCACAGGAATCAGTACTGTGGATTCCAAGACAATTAATGAAGAGCAGCTGCCTATGTTTCAGTAACAAACATGAAGTAATTAATAAGTAAAGTGGTTTGGTTAACAACAGGATCATCTTACAATGCAAATGAAATACACCCCCCCCCAAGATAGACTTTTGCAGAGAGGAAAAACTCAGCAAAGCTTTAATAAACCATTTAGACTGCTCCAGTTAAGCTGTTGATACTGGAAAACTAATATGCCCAGCCCAAATGTTTCCATTTGTAAGTAGCAGATGCCATCAGGAAAATGGCATCACTGTTCTTCCCTTGGTCTGTGCAAACATTACCAAAGTATGATTTATATGTTGCATGGACAGGATTTAACAAGCTGAGGCTTTTGCCTAAGGGACATCTTTGGGCATTCTAAACTAAATTTGTTTTCTTTTAGTGATTTGGGAAACCAAAAGCAATCCAGACACCTATTTCCATAATTGTATACTAGTAAGGTCCCTTCCCTGATTATACAGTTAACAATACTTGTTTCTGGTTTCTCTTGTGCATTTGTGCTTTTCAATGGCCTTTGGTGTCTCAAATACATGACTGAGTTCTGGTGAAATGGCTTATATGCCTTGTAAAATAAAGAAAATAAAAATATATACTGCTTCAAGCCAAAATGGTAATGTAACTTGAGTTTGTTTTGGCTAATGCCTGTCTAGAAAACAGATCATAGCAGTCTGTCTGTCTAAGAAAGCTCAGCTTTCTTAGACAGATGGTCCAGCTCAGTTCAAGTTTTATTGTGCTAGTAAGATCTTAACTGATTATTAAGAAATTAAGCAATTAAATGTATTCATTCCTTTTGCATTCGTAATCTGTGGCCCCTCATTGAGCATTATGTTTGAGCAGACATTTGAATTCATTCCTACTTGGACATATAAAATCACTTTACTACAGCATAGTCCTGTTGAATTGATTTTCCCCTCTTGCGGACAGTCTCTCTTTCTGGTGCATTTTTCATCACAATTAAGACCTCTTTTTAATATTCCAATTAATCTTCAACCAGTCAAAAATAATTATTTGTAGAACTAGTAGAGGTCTTTCAATATATACTGCAACTATTTAGCAGCCCAATTACCAAATTTTGTACTAACTGGAGTTTCTAGACAGTCTTCAAGAACACTTCCATGTAAAATAACTTGTGATTGTCTAAGTGTGATAAGAGATGCCAAATCAGACAAATTCAGTATAAGTCACAACAGGTATCTTATACAGAGTTGTACAAATATTAGGCAGGACCTAATATCCAAAGATGGATAAGAATCAAGAAGAACATTGCTCCCAGAACAGGTCTTTCAATCTTTCCCTCAGACTTTCTCCTGGCTGAATGTATCATTGTGTTGTCAATGTTTAATTTCAGATTCTTCAGTCCATCCTTTAGGCAACTCTGAAAGCTATCAATGGTCTCCTTGGTATTAGATGACAAATTGCTCTACAGTGATAAGTTTGCCCCTGCTGATGAAAGATCAGATTAATCTGGCATTCTGTTAGGAATAATGACTAGCCAGATGCTTCATACAGATAGGTCTGATCTGCGAACCATGTGTCTGAAAGCACATTATCAGAGTACTTCTAATTTTAAATACTAGGGTACTAAGCTAAAGATACCCTCAGTCTTGCTTGCTTTAAAGGAGACTTTAAAGGACTCACTTTTTAAATTGAAACATGACAACACTAGGAATTAAAATTTCACGAAATAACTCTGTTAGACTGTATTGAAAAATGCTGGCTTATAAGTTTTCTTGGCAGGTGAAATTAGTACAAAATAAATATTGTATAGAAATGTTATGCATAATACTATTCTTTGAAAAGAATGTGATATGAGAATATTAATTCAATTTCCCACATTCTTGAAAAATACTGATAAATTCCATCTTTTTCTTTATTAAAAAACAAACAAAACAACGATAATTTCCAAGTAACAGAAGCAAATGGACCCCATGATTAACTATCAAAAAATTGAATTAAAACATTTGTCAGTTTTGGTTATTAACAAAAATTAGGTCCTGTTTCTTGCAATTAGATTAAAATGTCAGAGGAAGTAAATGATCTGAACCTGGAAATGATTATGCTTAATTGACAGTGGGCTTTGGGGAAGGCATGTGCAGAATATGATTTAAGTGATTTAATGCACGGAATTAAAAGATAAATGAATAAACTGCCCACTCAAGGTTTGAGTAAGTACTACATATAAAAAGCAATGTGATATCTGAATAATATCAGACTTCATATCTATGTCATTGGTTATTCTATGTCCTTTTGTTTCCAAAAAAACAAAGATCTTTTAAGACAAGGCATTTATAGCAAATCCCTGCTTGCACAGATAGAAAAGTATTAAGACACATCTTTTGAACTTGTCTTTTTAAAATATTTTCACTGTGTTCTTGATTTACTTATTTGAAGACACCTTACATGTTAGCTGTTGTTTCTTGCTATATTTTTATATACTGTGTTACTTTGCTTAGCAAAGATATGTGCAAAATGTTAGTATTAATTATGTTAATAAAAATAATATAGTATATATGTTGAAAACTTTATTCAGTCGCTTGGTATCCGGAATGAATAAATAGCTCTGAGTTGCCTCTATTCATTCTCTATTCTATATTATTGTATAATGCTGATTTTATAAAGTTAATGACATATCAATATTCACTTAGATTCTTTGGCCTATAAAATTCCAGTATCTCCAATGCACATTCCTGCTGATATAGTTTTACATAAGTTCTTATAGATTTAGCCCTTTGTTTGTTGAGACTGGATCACAATCTATGATTGTATTATCTAATAACTATGCTAAAAATACAAATGAAACCACTGTGAGAAAAACATATTTTTCAATATTAGTGAATTTGGAATTGTTACATCTTATAAGATATAGCAGACTGGAATGTTATTTTTAACTTAAAATTAGTCTTTCAAGCCATAAATAAAGTATAGTGTTTATAGAATAAATATTGTTCAGAACCCAGAAACAAGGACTGTTCCATATAAATTACATTTTGCTTCTTATAACTCTCTGGTCTTATAAAAATTAACTCCGGAAAGTTTCATCATAACAAAAACACAAGGAGAAATGAAGTTATGAGGGAGCAGAGTTTGGCTAAACTATTCCAACATTAAATATCATAAATGCTAAAATTATGAGCTTAATTCATGTCCTGTTGTTTTTATGCTGCAGAATTTTGAAGGGCTGGAAGATATTAGGGTTTGAAACTTTGAAGTTGACAATTGAATTTGGAAAAAAAGAAATAAAATAATTGTGAAATGTTTGGTATTATAAAACCCTAATTAATATGAATTTTTTTCTTGTCATGTTCACAAAGAGTGTTTATTGTGACAGAATGAACAGAATGTACAATGGAGAAAGTATGACTCATATGTCCATAGGACTCCTGCTGTCTTGCTTGAACATTGTGCTTCTTAACCTGAGGTTTGTTGTACAGATTGAGTTTGTCTCGAATGGCTTGTCACCAAAAAAATCTGATCCTTTAACTTTATGAAATGTGCCCTATTTGTGGATATATTGTTAAAGCAGTTTTAGGGCAAACATCCTCATAAATTATTTGATGCTCTCTGGTTGCATTTGGAAGCAAAAGACTACAACACAATATAGCATGTTTACCTCCATAAGCCCCAGTCCATAGTATCTCCAAGTAAGGTTGGAGAAATCTTCTAGTTAAAAACTAGGGAGATCCTTTGCTTGTTAGCATCTGAAAACTGCACTAGAGGGACCATTGGCTTGATTTTATATAAATCAACTTATTTGATTCTTATGTCATAATACATTATTTTCTGAAAAGCAAAACTTAAGGCATTCAAAACTGTTGTAGTTGGAATTATTAAGGTTGTGACCAAAGAAACCCCTAAGCTAGGAACAAAGATAAGGTATAGAATAAGTATCCTGTCTTCGTATGTATTGCTTAAAAAAATTGGACATGAAAGGTCAAGTAAATAAAATATAAATATATCAGCACATTCTGTATCTTTTCCGAGTTTCCACTGAACAGACCTCCAAGGAATAGGAGTTCTACCTAAATATGCACGTTCTTTTAAGAAGACAATAAATATGCTGCAGTTGGAATGATCTTGTGATCTTCCCTCTGCCCTGTACAAAAAGTTAAAGAAGTCATATCTGTATAATTATTTTCAGGACTATTCTTAGAGTTGATATAGTTCTTCTATACAAAGCATGACTGCACATGTCTGACATTTCACCCGTCCCCTGTACTTTAAAAAAAATGATTCATGGTGCCCCTTGACTATCTTCACAACTGATATTTTCACAATGATCTTAACTATTCATATACTAACCAGCCGACAAGCAGAGAGGCTTAAAATTCAATAGCCAATTAGTTTCTCTTTCCAATCTTAATCCAAACTTCCTTCTCTCTTTGAGGATTTTGTAGTTTTTTACAAAGAAAAAAGAAGACTTTGCTGCTTAATGTCAGTGATCCATAGTGATCCACATCAGGATCAACCCAGGATTCTTAACTTTCTATATTTGGCTTAAATTCCCCTCGAACGTCTAGTGTAAGAACCACAGTTATTATCAGAATGCTTATTTGCTATGCCAGAGAAAGATTTCAGCAAAACCTCTGTAATTTGAGTAGTTATGAGCAATCCCCTCACACATGTAAATCAGGCTTTGCATTGTATCAGCCAAACTGCAATTATAACTTAGGAGTAACAGTGTGTTTTCTGACGACAAATGGTTTTGACAACCTTAATAGGCACTAACAGCGATTTTCCAAGCATAAAGTCTCTGAACATCAATGTTTCCTTGTTTTCTAGCAGCTGCCACAGTCCACTGTTTTATTTATTTGTTTTAAAGTAAAAGTACCGTATATACTTGAGTATAAGTCGACCCGAAATAAGCCGAGGCACCTAATTTAACCACAAAAAACTGGGAAAACTTATTGACTCGAGTATAAGCCGAGGGTGGAAATGCAGCAGCTACTGGTAAATTTCAAAAATAAAAATAGATACCAATAAAAACTTTCACTAGGACAGTTGAGAATAAGTTTAACGTTCACAATTTCCTCTTTGAAAGAGACCAGTAAATAGGGAACAAGAAGATGAAGAAAAAGAAATGTGTTTTTTCACACTTTTCACACTGCAGTGAACAAAAATGGCATCATAGGAACAGGCTTATTCTCAGTCCAAAGATTTGTTTCTGATTTCTTCCCTGATTTAAGGGAAATTTGGGAAATGATCTCACTATCATGAAAGGTTTAATTGATTCACTAACCCAAAAGATGATGATGATGACAGTGGGAGGCAGGAGTCACTCTCTCCCTTGCAAGAAAAAAGCAAGAGCCGTTCTTATGATCTCTCCCTCTCTCTCTCTCCCCGTAATACAGTCAAGCTCTTTCCAGCACGCGTGATCTGCCTTCGCCACTTTGCACCTTGCAAATGCAAAATCCTGGGGGTTTTGCATTTGCAAGGTGCAAAGCGGTGGGGGGGGAGCGGTTGTTTGGAAAATAAGATAATGATCTTAAAGTTTATAATGGAAGGGTGAATAGGAAGACTCTCCACCCCCGCTTTTGCTCTCCCCCTCTCCGAAACAGAGAGCAGGGTCTTGTATCTCGCTACTCCCGGAGTGGGACCTTTTTGGAAGGGGCAGAAAGGGAAGGCGAGGATGCGCCAAGTTTTGAGTTGCTTTGGAAAGCGCCAGAGCCGGACTGCACGAAGACCCCCCCACCCCTACCGCTACAGCCTCTCTTCGGGCCCCCGTGGTTGCGTCAGCCTAAGCAGGCAGGGGTTCCATATGCTGTAAACCACAAACAGCTTCAATGTTAGAAATCCCAGCCTCCGCCCTACCGCGCACCCGTTCTGGACTCCCCAAGTGGGTCCCTTTCAATCGGCGGCTCTTTTTTTTTTTTTTTGCTCCGATCGGCCCCCGCGGCTTTCCGAAGTGCTGGCCGAAGTCAAGAGTTTTTCGCCTTTCCTCACGTGAAGTCAGCCCATTTTAGAAACTCGCCCCTGACAATCTGCCCCCTCCACGCACACAGACAGACACACTTTCGTCCCACGCAGTCTGTTCCTCCGGTCGGATAGATTCTCGAGCTCCGGAGCTGCCTAAAGTTCCCGTCCTCCTCCTCCCTCCTCCTCATTGTTTTGACTACTTTACCTTTCCTTAAACCCCTCCCCAGAGAACTTGCCGCTTTTGTGGAAGAAGAACTCAAAAGCTCATTTCTGAGCGAAGGGCAGGCAGACTTTTGGCTAAGCAGCACTCCTCCTCCCAGTTCCTTTTACCGAGCACTATCCCAAAGCGACGCAAAAACTCACGAGCGGAGAGTCCCCACCAAGTTCACACTTGCACCTTCGTTTTTTATTCCAAACTCGGGTGGAAGCCCGGGGGTGGGGATGCGGGGTGCGGCGGGGGAGGGGGTGTTGTTGCTCCAAGACCCTCGTTAGGAAAGCGAGCAACTCACTCCTCGCTTCCAGCCAATAAATCTTGCCCGGAGGAGCGGCAAGAAACGCTCGAGGAAGCTACTTTGCCTCCTCGCTCTTCCAGCCCTTTAGGACACCTCCTAAAGGAAAGGAGAAAATAAAAGACGGCGGGGAGGGAGGGGGGCACAAAGCAGCCCAAACGCGTAGCAGTGGAAGGAAGGCGCGCTGGTGCGAGGAAGGGAGAGAGAGAGAGAGAGACACACACACACACACACACACAGAGACAGAGAGACAGAGAGACAGACACACACACACACTCACTTCGCCACTTTGCACCTTGCAAATGCAAAATCCTGGGGTTTTTGCATTTGCAAGGTGCAAAGCGGTGGGGGAGGATCCCGCGTGCTGGAAAGGGCTTGACTGTATTATGGGGAGAGAGAGAGAGAGGGAGAGATCATAAGAACGGCTCTTGCTTTTTTCTTGCAAGGGAGAGAGTGACTCCTGCCTCCCACTGTCATCAACATCTTCTTCTTTTGGGTTAGTGAATCAATTAATTTGGGAGATGATCTCACTATCAGAAAACAACGCAAGCCGCCACCACACCACCTCCTCCCCCTCCTCCCGAGTGGACTGAAAGCAGCTGGAGCTGAGGAAACGAAGCTGAGTGGAGCCAAAGCAACCTCAGCTCGTGTTGTTTTTCAGCCTAGAGAAAGGGGAAGGGGGCTCATCTGGACCAAGGGTGAGTCTCCCCCTCAGTTTCCCCTGAAGGATCTTCCGTCGCTTTTGCCTTCTCCCTACATCTTCCCTCTGTTAAAATCCCCCCCCCCACACACTTATTTTCGCTCGGATAGATTTCGTGTCTGAGCATTCTCACATGGTGGTGGGTCTTCCCCCCCAAAAAAAACAGTTAAAAAAAGAAAAAACAATACATCCTCAAGCAAGAACTTTTCTGCTTCCGATTACCCCCATGCTTAAAAGTTGCAAAGGAAACACGGAAGCAGGGAAGCGGCTGCCCAGCTTCAGAGCTCCACACCATTTTTTTTTCAGAGGGGAATCTGACTCGAGTATAAGCTGAGGGCGGTTTTTTCAGCACAAAAAAATGGGTTGAAAAACTCAGCTTATACTCGAGTATATACAGTAAGTAAAAGCCCTATAAAAAAGTTTTTCATTGTCCATATAGCCACCAGAAGATGAGCTCAATTTGAGAGACATTTTAAAAAACACTTTGAAGTATTAAATAATATTTAAAAGAAAGCAGGCATGCTGGGTTGGGGTGAGATGGGAGAAATACATCAGCCTCAGGTTCATCTTTATTTCTTTGGATTTGACATGAGCCTCAGAGGAGATATTTGGAAATAAAAAAAGATAGGCACAGCAGTCCAAGTCCACTTATGGAAAATGCTATCAAGACATCAGCACTTATTTATTTGATCATATAATTGATTTATATGGCCTCTCTTATGAAGGCAATTCTGAGTAGCTAACATGTTAAAATGCTAATAACAACATTAGCAAAGAATGAAAACTACAATAGTTATCAAGGATAAGCCTAGGCAAAACAATTAACAAAGGCCTCTGAGGGGGACACTTAACTGTCTAATTCCCTCAGCCCCAGAGAACATCCTGGATGTGAATGCTGTGTGAAAGGCTGATCGGGTCAATTTATTCTCGGGGCAGGTGGTGCTCCAGGGGGCAGGTACTGTAACAGAAAAAAAAAATCATATTTCTGAAACTCCATAAGAAGGCATTCTTTAATTGAAAGGAACCAAGGGTGTCTTTTCTTATAGATCTAGTGGGATAAGTAGAAACAACAGGGGAGCGATAGTTTGACAAATAATCTGACCTCATGCCAGTTTGCAAGTAAGTTTTTAGTAAGTTATATTTTACCATGCCCATTGGGGAAGCTATATTCTGAATGGACAACCCTCATAGCAGCATTTCCTTTCACAGTGTTCTCCAAGCCTGCTTCTTCCTCCCGTAAATTTGGGAACCTCTGAACAATCTGCGTGGTGGCTAAAACACTGACTTCATGGTACAAAGTCATTGAATCTAATAGAGAGTCTCTGGCATTGTCTGAAAGATTGTTTGCTGCCACTATCTCCTCTTCCCTCAGTTCTTTTCTTTTTTTATTCTCTAATGGCTGACAAAATGGTCAGACCTGAAAGAAAAGTCAGCTTTCTGCCACCTTGATTGTTGCCCAATCACACTGTGTTGTCAACAAATAAAAATGGTAGTCTCAGAAAGTCCATTCATGTGAGCTTAGTGTGTCTGAAGCCAGGAATATTGTGCTTGTCTATTTTTCATCCAGCAAACCTACTTGGAAGAAGCGCCTTTTCAAGACTTGCTGTGCTATCACTTAGCCAGTTGGCTTGCTTTATCTGACCATTTGGCTAGTGGATATAATATAGAAAATAAGGAATTACTGCAATATAGCTTCAGAAAATCTTTCCCCTCTTACAGTATGGAGTACAACCCTAGAGGCCTTATCTATTGTAAGATACTTTTTTAGTACACAGATCAAAAATATTTTTTGAAAACTAGCACGTGCTGAGATCTAAGCCCAATATTGGCATCAGGTAGTAAATCAACTGCTTGCACTTGCTCCAAAAGATTTTTTCAGTACAGTAGAGAAATTCCATTCATGGCTTTATACATCCTATGCTGTGTCATGAGATCTTTCCTTTATTACATTCCAGTGTTAACTAAGCTTATCGTGTCTGGTGTCCCCTGAGACTTGTGGATTTAGTTTTCATGAGAAGTTGACCTGAATGTGGTCCAGTAAAGACTTCATCTCAATTGATTAGGATCTGGAACATACTTCCTTAGACAAATTATAGTCTGATGAATAGTGCACTCTCACAGCTGGATTGCCAGAAAGCTAAAATATTTTCTTCTGTCTCGCACTCATCCCACAGTGACCTTTACATAAAGTTCAGAATTTGATTTCATTTTTAATTCGTTTAATTCCATTCCTTACATTTCATCACTTGGCAGTTGAAATAAGATTGGTAGTAAACATTTTACCTTGAAATTGTTCCCTACGATGCAATCAGCTTGGAATGACAAAATGTTTTTTCTTCAATTTATGATGTGGTAATTAAAGAATGTTGTTCTTCTTTGGTGACATAACTACTATCCGTACTAAAGGATGAGCCTGGAATAATCTAAATTAATTTTACAAGATTATGACAAAAATATGTAGTCAAGCAGAAGTCTACGCTGAGAGTATTTCCAATATTTAAGAAAACATTGTCTTTCTATTCATATTGTTTTGCACCTTATTATCATATAAATTTCTCTGGAACACTTTTCGTGAACTTTAATGCAGTGTAAGACATAAACTCAAATGCACTAAAAAAAACAACAGTAGGGAAAAATCACATTGATCAACAATTTAGAATACAGTGAATATTAACATTAAGATTAAAAATTGAAATGCTAAGATAACTGGAAAAAATATATCCTGGCACTATAAAGAGTAGAAAACAAATAGGAGTTGAACCTTTCTGGACCATGTATTCTGTTCCAGCTCTAGTAATCATTAAAGATGCCATTTCTCCAGAAATGCCTCATTTGATAGAAACATTTAGAGACCATCTGAAGGGCATATTAATATATATTTCAAATGTTGCTATGTATGTGCAAAATAATTTTATTTATTTTAAGCTTTATAAACACCAAAAACTCTCTTAACAACCTATGAAAAATATTTTTTGCAAAATTTCAAATTCAAAAAGGAAAACAATCCACTTACAGTTAGGAAAGAAAAGAAGACATCTTAATACAATTTTTAAGACATTGTGTTAGTTGCACAATCGTAATGGAAAGACTGTAAGAACTTCAGTGCACAATTTCCACAGCTGAATCTGCTTCTAGCAGAAATACCATTCGTAAGTGTTGTGAATTAATAAAAGTGCTTAAATAAAGATTATTAAAACCTTTAGAAAAGTGCAGGGTTCTGGCCCTGCACTTCTGATTGGCCGATAATAGCGACATCTGATTGGTCCGTTCAGGAGAATCTGATTGGCTATTAGCGGGCCTCTTTCATTGGTTAAGGGAACTAACGCTTCCCGTTTCTTTTTGGTTGTTTGATCAGCAGCTTGCCTATAAAAAGGGGCCATTGCTGCCGTAGTTTTTGCTCTGTTCCACAATGTTAAATAAAGAGTTGAAGTTCACTGTTCATCGTCTGGTCTCCATTTCTTGCGCCCATGCGCAGAACATAACAGTAAGATTCTGAGAAAATTGTAAAGTATTTTAAAACTATGTTCCAAAAAAAAATGGTCAACTACAAGAAAAAAGTAAAATGGTTCAGTCACATAATGATTCATTATAAACTCCTTTATAATGAATTGGCAACATTCAAATGAGAAAATGGGAAATGTTTGCAGCTGATTTCCTTTGAATGCTGGTTTCAAGGGATTAAAAAGGTCATGTAAGATTCATGACTAGAATGAGAGATAAGGCTAGTTTCTGGAATGATGTGGTAGCAGGGGTGGGATTCAAAAATTTTAACAAAATTTTTGTTCTGTGGGCGTGGCTTAGGTGGTGGGTGTGGCTTGGTAGTCATGTGACTGGGTGGACATGGCTTGGTGGTCATGTTATTGGCTGGGTATAGCAAACCCAAGATCACTCACATCGAGGCACGCATCTCTCACCTGGCCTCTCATGATTGTGGGGATGCTGCAACAGTCATAAGTGTGAAAAATGATCATAAGTCATTTTTTTCAATGCCATTGTAACTTTAAATGGTCACTCCACACTAGCAAAGTACCAGCAAAGGAGGAGAAAAAACTCCAGAGAAGTTCCTGAGACAGGGAGTCTAGTCCTGCCAAGAATGTAATAAGGGTTAACGGAGAGGCAGTTTCTGTAAGCAACACCAGAATGTTTCCTTCCTGCCTTCCTTACAGGTTTAGGCCAGTAATTTCTTCTAACAACCAGTTCTCCGAACTGCTTAGAATGTTAACAACCAGTTCTAGTGAATAGGTGCGAACTGGTAGAATCCCACCTCTGTGTGGTAGTCACAAACATGTTCTTCCATTTACATTGCCCTATAATCCAAAGCACGTAGCTTGAGGTGATTCCAAAGAAGAAGCAGAAAATAAGAAAAATGGCATTTTGGCTGAGAAGCGGAATGCTTTCAAGACATTGTCTACTAATGCTAATCCATGCTAATCCCCATTGTTGACAGCCATATATTCTTGAAATGTATGGGTCTGAGACAGAAGACTGCAGCAGTCAGCTTTAAGGCAATCAAGAAATAGCCTCACATCATCATATTTTCCATATATTGAAAAATGCTATTATTGCAGAGTGGCTTTTAGTATACCTTCCTGCATTCCCAGGCATCTCCCAGCAATTTTTACAATAAAATCTAATCTATACAAGCCTTAAAGGGGTGAACTGGCTACCCATGCTTGAGTTCAAAAGGCTGGAAACAGATACATACTGTTCTATGACTATGAATGAGATTACTAAGCTATTTTAAGTGAGATAATGCATATGGCTGTAAAATAGCTCTGATCTGATATCCATATCCACTAGGGATTTGAATCAAATAGTTGCTCCTAAACAGAAATGTTGTTGATCAGTAGCACAATCTTCTTCAAATAAGAATGTGCTTCCTCTCTCACAGATTCTTCTATGGGTTTATCTCATGTTTTATGATGCCCTAATTTAATAGAATGAGGGATTTGGGAATTTTTAAATACCAGGTCTAGCCATAGCTCAGTGCAGGAATTCAGATTAAAGTATCCCAGAGACAGGACAGCCTAGACTACACGTGAATATATCTCTATCTCTATCTCTATCTCTATCTCTATCTCTATCTCTATCTCTATCTCTATCTCTATCTCTATCTCTATCTCTATCTCTATCTCTATCTCTATCTCTATATATTTATACATCTCTATCTCTATATATCTATGTTGTGACTCCGGGTTTGGAATCTGCTCCTGTGGCAGATATGAGTTCGAGCGACGAGGATATGGCAGCAAAATATGAGCCAGCATTGTTTAGTGACTTGGATAGTAGCCAGGATGAGGAGATGGATTTAACAAGGGGAGATAAACCTGATTTAATAGAGTTGTCAGGACCTTCGACCTCCTCTAGTTCTTTATCTGAGCAGCAGCCGGGAATGGCTAACAAGGAAGGCATGAGAGAATTTTTCCAGTGGAGAAGAAAACTTGGAGAACTTATGGCTTGACGTCAGAAATAGAAGGAGGCTCAGACACCAATCTCAATTAGGAAGGAGGCATCGAGCCATTAACTAATTAGGGAAATTAACACACTCCATAAGTGGATAAAAGGACATGGCTGGGCTGGTGGAATTCGCCAGAAGCAAAGTGACTAAATGGAGTGAAGACATGCAGCAAACTCTCTGAGGCTTGTGAATTAGTGCCACGCCAGGATTGCCAGACAGAGTGTGGATTTATTGCTGTGTTTTGGAATTACTCCAGCTGTTCTCTTGTGGGGGTTTGTTTTTGATTTGAGTTAATTCTGAAATGGCTGAATTTTGTTTTGCTCACCTGAAATTAAAGGGGGGATATAACATTTTTGCTTCTGGCCACACAAACCATCTTTAAACCAAGATGGACCAAACCCAACTGCAGCGTTTGGTGGAGCAGCAATAGCAACAGATAAATCAACTGATTCAAAGTAACCAGATTCTTCAAAATCAGGTGACACAATTGGTGAATCATGTTTCCAGCTTGCAAAGTTCTGCTGCCGCTCCCTCAGCCCCTTCCTTGAGGAAAAGCCCGGTATCCATGCCGGAGAAATTTTCAGGGCAAATGGACATGTTCCTGGCATTTATGGGGCAGTGCCAATTATTTATATCTTTGAGGCCTGAAGACTTCCCAAATGACCGGGCTAAGGTAGGATTTATGATTAGCCTATTATGTGGGCAGGCTGCCAAATGGGCTACTCCCTTGTTAATCCAAGATAGCCTGTTGTTGGACAATTTTCAGGGTTTTCTACAACAAATGAGGGTTATGTTTGAAAACCCAATTAAAATGTAAACTTTGGCTAGACGGTTATGGGACATTTATCAGTGGAAACGTCCCCTGCAGGAATACATTGCAGAATTTCATTTACTGTGTATGGCCTCTAACTGGAACGAACCAGCTCATATGAATACATTCCAGGAAGGCTTGTCTGATACCATCAAGGATGAGTTAGTACATGCAGAGAGGGCTTCAACTCTGGATGCACTAGTAATACAGTGCTTACATATTGAAGCCCGTTTACAACAGCACGAAAGCAGACGGCCCGTTGTGGAACCACCTTCTTTTTCTCATTCACAAACCATGCCACCGAAAGTTTTTCAAACCACAGTTAAGACTGAGGAGCCGATGGAGTTAGGCGCATTCCGCCCTCGCTTAACAGCATGAGAACATTTGAGAAGGTTCCAGGAAGGCTTGTGCCTTTATTGCGGGGGTCTGGGACATTTTGCTAATTCCTGCACTTGGAGAGGGACTCGCAGACCTGTGCCTGAAACCACTCCTGACCCGTCGGGAAATGGGGTCGGCCCGACCTCGGGGAAACCCTAGGTCGGGCACGTTCCACACCTCCATCCCAAATGGCTGAAGTAAATCCTGGCTTTCCTCAGCATTTACTTTTGGACACTCGAATCTTTTTGCAGTCCCAGAAGGAGGGAATTCCCACCGTTGCGCTAGTGGACTCAGGGGCTACAACCAGCTTTATGGACTGGGCTTTTGTCAAGCATTTTGAAATTCCATTGATTGCTGTGGATCCACCCATTAAGGTGGAAACCATGGATGGACGTGAGCTCAAGCCTGGGCCCATATCGTTTCGCCACCCAGCCAGTGTGTATGATTATTGGGGATCATGAGGAGGCGATAAGTTTCTATGTCACCTCGAACCTTCATCTCTCTTTGGTTCTTGGCATGTCCTGGCTGCGTTTGCACAATCTGTTGGTGGCTTGGGTGCAGAACGCCATTTCTTTTCCAAGTCTCCAATGTGTGGACCACCTGAGACATATCTGCGCTGGCCAAGATATCGCCGCTCCTGCTGTCTTCATACCTTCGGAGCTATCAGACTTCTCCAATGTTTTCAGCGAACAGGAGGCAGATCAATGACCACCACATCATGCTTATGATTGTCCCGTGGACCTGATACCGGATGTTCCATTGCCAAAGGGTCGGTTATACTCCATGTCGGAGCCCGAGTTGGTTGCGCTCCGAGAGTTTTTAGACAAAAACTTGGCTCGGGGATTTATTCGACCATTGTCGTCACCTCTTTCGGCTCCCATTCTTTTTGTTAAAAAGAAGTCAGGAGAGCTTTGTTTATGCTGCGACTATCGACGGTTGAACGCCATCACAGTGAGGAATAGTTATCCTTTGCCGCTCATTCCGGAATTGATGGAGCGGTTGCGGGAGGCTATTATCTTCACTAAACTCGATCTGCATGGGGCCTACAACCTGGTTCGGATGTGCAAGGGGGACGAGTGGAAGACGGCGTTTGGTACTCATTATTGCCATTTCGAGTACACCGTCATGCCACTTGGTCTGACCAACGCTCCTGTGGTATTCCAGCATTTGATGAACGACATTTTGCGGGACATGCTGGATAGGTTTGTTGTGGTGTATCTGGGCGACATTTTGATCTACTCTCGGTCCAGGGATCACCACCTTCAGCAGGTTCGTCAAGTGCTTCAGCGTCTTCGGGAGCATAAACTCTATGTGAAACCGGAGAAGTGCTTCTTTTTTCAGTTGTCGATAGAGTTTTTAGGGCATATCATCTCTCCCGAGGGCATTGCTATGGACCCTAAAAAAGTCGAGGCCTTGTGTAGTTGGGAAGCCCCTCGTCGAGTAAAGGAGGTGCAACGTCTTCTGGGGTTCGCCAATTACTATAGGACTTTCATTCCGGATTTTGCTAAGTTAATGGATCCCATCACTCAGCTCCTCCATAAGAAGGTCCCGTTCCGGTGGGGGCCTCCGCAACAACAGGCTTTTGAAAGTTTAAAGAAAGCGTTAGTGGCCGAGCCGATATTGAGGCATCCTGAACTGAATCCTCCATTTGTGGTCGAGACAGATGCCTCTAATGTAGCTATTGGGGCAGTATTGTTGCAAGCTACGAAGGATGGCGCACCTCTTTTCCCCTGCGCATACTATTCTAGGAAGCTCACAGCTTCTGAGCGCAATTATACCATCTGGGAAAAGGAGTTGTTGGCTATTAAGGCTGCATTTCAGACCTGGTGACATCATCTCGAGGGGGCTCAGCACAAGGTGGAGGTTCGGACGGATCACTGAAACTTGGAACATTTGTCTACTGCCAAGAAGTTGAACCAATGCCAGATCCGGTGGTCATTGTTTTTCGCAAGGTTCAATTTTTCTGTCACTTATGTTCCAAGTGGACAGAATCGGAGAGCAGACGCATTGTCTAGGAAACCTGAATATATTGGTCCCGAGGATCCTCTTCCTCCATGAATGGTGTTGCCAGCGGAATCCTTGGCTGTACTTCAAGATCCAGTAGATTTGCAGGCTCGCATGCGGGAGGTGCAGCGATTGGGCAAAATACCTCCCATTGGCAGAATTTGCCTTTAATAACTCTCAGCATACCTCTACTCATGTAACGCTGTTTTTCACGAATGTGAGTTATCATCTGCGATTCTTCCCGTTAACTTTGATGGATTCCCCAGTTCCTGAGACACAAGATTTTCTGAGGAATTACAAGCGGTTCACCGTTTAGTAGTGCAACAACTAGAACGGGCGAAAGAAGACTACAAACGGTTTGCGGATTGGTCACGTCGAGCAACGCCTCTGTTAGTTGTGGGTGACAAGGTGTGGTTATCCACAAGGCACCTTCGGGTCGATTGCCCAATTAGGAAGCTGGACCATTGTTTCATCGGTCCATTCCCGATTGAGGCAGTCATCAACCCTGTGGCATATAGACTCATCTTACCGTGCTCCATGCGCATTCATCCCGTCTTCCATCGTTCCCTCTTGGTTCCTGACTCCCCGGAGTGTCCTCTGTGTGCTCCCGCTGGTACAGCTTCTCCATCAATGCCCAGTGAGGAGGCTGATGTTGATGACACATTGGTCAGCGTTACTGATTCGCATTGGCTAAAGGGTCATTTCCAGGACTTAGTCGGGAGGAGAGCGGATGACTCGGAAGTTTTTTCATGGACAGATGCTTCCGCAGTTCATGCTCCAGACATTATTCGGGACTTTCATGAACGTTTCCCTTCGAAACCGCATCCGGATCGTCAGACCCGGGGGAAGGGCCCTGCGGTGAGGGATAGTGTTGTGACTCCGGGTTTGGAATCTGCTCCTGTGGCAGATATGAGTTTGAGCGATGAGGATATGGCAGCAAAATATGAGCCGGCATTGCTTAGTGACTTGGATAGTAGCCAGGATGAGGAGATGGATTTAACAAGGAGAGATAAACCTGATTTAATAGAGTTGTCAGGACCTTCGACCTCCTCTGGTTCTTTATCTGAGCAGCAGCCGGGAATGGCTAACAAGGAAGGCATGAGAGAATTTTTCCAGTGGAGAAGAAAACTTGGAGAACTTATGGCTTGACGTCAGAAATAGAAGGAGGCTCAGACGCCAATCTCAATTAGGAAGGAGGCGTCGAGCCAGTAACTAATTAGGGAAATTAACACACTCCATAAGTGGATAAAAGGACATGGCTGCGCTGGTGGAATTCGCCAGAAGCAAAGTGACTAAATGGAGTGAAGACATGCAGCAAACTCTCTGAGGCTTGTGAATTACTGCCACGCCAGGATTGCCAGACAGAGTGTGGATTTATTGCTGTGTTTTGGAATTACTCCAGCCGTTCTCTTGTGGGAAACAGCTGAATTTTGTTTTGCTCACCTGAAATTAAAGGGGAGACATAACATATCTATATATCTATATATCTCTATCTCTTTCTCTCTCTCTCTCTCTTTCTCCCTCTACCTACCTACCTACCTACCTACAGGGGTGGGATTCTACCAGTTCGCACCTATTCACTAGAACCGGTTGTTAACATTATAAGCACTTCGGAGAACCAGTTGTTAGAAGAAATTACTGGCCTAATCCTGTAAGGAAGGCAAGAAGGAAACATTCTGGTGTTGCTTACATAAACTGCCTCTCCGTTAACCCTTATTGCATTCTTGGCAGGACTAGGCTTCCTGTCTCAGGAACATCTCTAGAGTTTTTTTCCTCTCCTTTGCTGGTACTTTGCTAGTGTGGAGTAACCATTTAAAGTTACAATGGCATTGAAAAAAGTGACTTATGACCATTTTTCATACTTATGACTGTTGCAGCATCCCCACAGTCATGAGAGGCCAGGTGAGGAGATGTGTGCCTCGATGTGAGTGATATTGAGTTGGCCACACCCAGCCAATAACATGACCACCAAGCCATGTCCACCCAGTCACATGACCACCAAGCCACAGCCACCACCTAAGCCACGCCCACAGAACCAAAATTTTGTTAAAAAATTTGAATCCCACCCCTACCTGTCTACCTGCCTGCCTACCTACCTATCTATCTACACTTACCATCCCTTTCCTAATGTTTCTTTTTATTCGTATCCATTTCATGTATTCATAATCATGTTTATATTTATACCTGTTATCTAATACTTGCTTGACAAATAAATACATAAAATAAAATATCCATCAAAGGAAAATCCACCACTTCCCTGGTAGCTGGTTCCACTCTTGAATGTATGCCACTGCTACAATTTTTTAAAAATCAATTGGTATTTATTTGTGGGGTTTTTTTTTCAAATAAAATGTATGGGTTGCTCTATTCCCAGTGACCGTGGGCAGTTTACAATTACAAATGAGAAAAAATACAAATAACAAAGAAGAAATTCATAAGTTCCTGAAGACAAATATGTGCCTCACCCCAACCTCCCTTCCAGCAGGGGTTCACCTATCCCCTTGCCCCAAAGCTTGGGAGCATAGAGAATAGACAAGTCTTTAATAGCTTTAATAGCTTCCTGAACATCATCAAAAGGGCCATGGTGGCGCAGTGGTTAGAATGCAGTACCGCAGGCTAACTCATTGCTCACCCGAGGAATTCGATTCTCCCTGGTTCAAGGTTGACTCAGCCTTCCATCCTTCCAAGGTTGGTAAAAAGAGGACCCAGATTGTTGAGGGCAATATGAGGACTCTGTAAACTGAGCAGAGAGGGCTGTAAAGCACTGTGAACCGGTATATAAATCTAAGTGCTATGCAATGGATATTAGGGTAGGAGTCACCTGGATCTCTGGGGTTGGAGTGGAACTGTCACTTCAGAAAGCAGATAGGACAAGTGTTTGTAATAAGTGGAAATGATTCCTGCCTTCCCATAACTTGGGTGGATCATTTTGTGCCCTATAGTCTTGGCTCACTTGAACTCAGGGATGGCCTTCATATGTGTGATATTATTTTAGGGGAGTGCTATCATATCTTTCTGCAAACTTTCCTTCGGCAGATTAAACACTCTGATTTCTTTCTTTCTTCCTCCATAAAACTCTCCCCCCGCCCCTAGCTCTTTGATCATCCTTATGGCTCAATCTATTCCAATTTATCTGAATAAGTATTGTGCCCAGAACTTTATTTGTATTGACTTCTGATCAATATACTGTTGAGTGGAACTATTACTTCTGAGCATTCTAAGATCTTTTCTCTGGGTACTATTGCTAAGTCAAATATCCTGTCTTTTATACTGAAGCATTTCCTAAGAATTTTGCATTTGTCACTGTTAAATGTCATTGTGTTATGTTCAGCCATTTTTCTAATCCAGGGTTTCTCAATTTAAGCAACTTTAAAATGTGGTGGCTTCTGGATGGGGACCTCTGGAAGTCAAAATCCATAAATCTTAAAGTTGTTAGGGTTGATAAACACTGCACTAATCTGTTAAAATGGCTTTGAATCTTCAATAGTATTAAATATCCTACCCAGTTTGCATCACTGCTGATCTGATAAGCATTTCTTTATCTCTTCACAACACCCATTCACAAATTTCATATGAGTGTATGATTCAAAAGTCAACCTTGCTGCATCCCACCGAATACCTTTCTTTCTTTAGTTTGGTGAGGGACTCTCTTTGACTACCATTTTGGAACCAACAATCTAGCTACTTGATTGTCAGGCTGTCCAGATGACATCCAATTGCTACCATAATGTCCAGAGACTCTTTTGTCAAATGCCTAAGCAGGTCCACAAGTAAATCACACAGTTTAAGACATTAAGATAACCCTTTCTGCAGTCCTCTTTCTCATTGCAAATGATTTCTTTGCTTCCCTTGAAAACTCAGAAAGCATTTCTTCTGCAAGGGATTCAAAGTTGTCAATGCAGAATATTTTTCATTTCTTTTGTTTCTGGCAGTCAGTATCATTTCCTGGATTTGCTCCTTTGTCTTATTGTCTTTCTTCTGAAGAGTTGCTTTCTTGGCCAGTTACTGCCATAATGCAGCCTTTTTTGATCTCATACATCTGTACTCTTTTTCATGTTCATTTGCTGTTCTAATCCTCTTTATGTTTTTTAAGCACTGCCATAAACTTGTCTTTACTACAAATTTCAGGAACACAATTTCACAAACACATCTGTGTTGTTAGTATTGTAGATCATGACTGCAGGGTCCTGAATGTTCGTCTTTACTTGTATTTCTTCTTCCTGCAGACTTTAGAGATGGGATGTTGTGGCAAAGAGGACAAATACTATGAAATCATGCAATTGTTCTCTGATTCTGCTTAGTTGCCAGTTCTGACCTTTCCCATTGCTGGCATGTGGCTTTTGGATATTATTCCCAGGGAAATACAGAGTCAACAATACAATAATAACTTTGTTCCCCACCCATGTTGTATAATAAGGCCTCTCTTTCGGAATGACTAAATCAGCTATAATAAAAAATGCTTTGTATTTTCCCCTTTTCTTGTAGTATTTCATGCTGTAGTCTTTTCCAAAGGCTGTGCTAATTAAAAATTCTGGGATCTGCAAACCTATAACATTTGGAATGAAACAAGCGGGAAGAATTACATTTGGCATTGTACTTGTTGGTGCTGAGGTATTGTAGACTTTTCCCGAGAGAGCGACTAAAATTCAACTTTGGGGACTGGGCCTGTCCAGCAGATCAGGAAAAACAACTGTGCCCCAAACTGCCTGAACTTTACTCATGATCCAATCTCAGTTGAGAACGGTAATAAACTAAACTAACTGAAAACTGGGAAGACCAAATGAATGCATGGACTTAGCACCAATTGTTGATGTTTCAAACTGTATTTATAATACTAAGAACTGGGCAAGAGAAGTTCTTAGAAATAAAATTATGGGGCCCACTTCTGAGGAAAAACAATTGCTGGGCCAAATAAAAGCCCTGAATTGGAAAGGATAGTCTACTGATATATAAGTCAAGGGTCTTCAAACTTGACAGCTTTAAGACTTATGGACTTCAATTCCAAGAATTCCTTCTCCAATCATGTTAGCTCAGGAATTTTGGGAGTTGAAGCCCACAAGTCTTAAACTTGCCAAGTTTGAAGAACTTTGCTATAGGTAGTCCTTGACTTACGACCACAATTGAGCCCAAAATTTCTGTTGTTAAGTGAGACATTTGTTAAGTGAGTTTTGCTCCATTTTACGACCATTGTTGCCACAGTTATTAAGTGAATCACTGCAGTTCATAAATTAGTAACATCAATTACACAAACTAATAAGTGAATCTGGCTTCCCCATTGATTTTGCTTGTTAAAGTGTTGCAAAAGGGGATCCACTTGACCTTGGGACACAGCAACAGTCATAAATATGAACCAATTGCCAAGCACCTGAATTTTTAGCACATGATCATGGGGATACTACAATTGTAATTGTAAAGAACAGTCATAAGTCATTTTTTTCAAATTCCATTGTAACTTTGAATGGTCACTAAATGAACTGCTATAAGTTGAGGACTACCTGTATCAAGATTCATTTTCGTATATATTAGATATGACAGAAGGCATTTTGCTTCTGGCCCTGAAATATGAGATTGTGACAATTGTCAGTAAAATTCTGTCTCATACAAAGAGATAGAACACCATTAAAGGAGAATGTCAATAAAGTGGAATAGAGTCATTTACACCTGTCCCTACTTGATATTTTGTCCTGAAGCCATTCAATACCTACTCAAAGTGGATTCAGGCTGTATTTCCTCTTTCAAATTTTACATTGTGTTGTGTCCGTTTGGAAGGAGGCCAGGAGTCGGTGACTTTGTATCAGCTCTTTATTGCTGCTAGGAACTGAACTGGCTCTTTGGAAACCTTTGCGGCTTTTTATTTCCAAGCCGCGGCGGCCGCGGCCAATGGCACCACTTTGAATCTCCCACGATTCGAATCTACCAATCGGGAGATTCTCAGGGAGCCAATCGGCGCGGCTCGCCTAACCAATCCGATCGCCCCGCGCTTTGGCCAATCAAAGTGCGGGGATTCCAAGAATTCAAATTAAGGTACAGAACACATTGCATTTAAGATTTATTAGGCAGGCTGAGTACATGTGAAGGACATGAGAAGGAGGAGGAATAGCAGGTACTGCTTTTGTCTATTTAAGAACGTAGACTCCTGTAGAAAATATATTAAAGGTAGCCCTTGATTTACAACAATTTATTTAAAAATTTCAACTGCACTAAAAAGTGACTTAAACCAGTCCTTGCACTTAAAAAGATCACAGTACTCCAGTGATGGGATTCAATTTTTTTTTACTACCATTTCTGTGGGTGTGGCTTGGTGGCCGTGGCAGGGGAAAGATACTGATGTAAAATCTCCAGTCAGAGTTGGCCTGGATCTTTGAACTACTCAAAATTTCCGCTACCAGTTCTCCAGAACTTGTCAGAACCTGCTGAATATCACCTTTGCAGTACTCCCGCTTGGGTGGGGGGTTGGACTACAAGGTCCCTTCCAACTCTGATTATCTGTATTTGTATCAGCTGGTTTCCTACAAGCAAAAATTAAGGTGGGCAAGATTGGGGGTAGGGGGAGGCAAAATTGCTTAATGACTGTGTGATTCACTTAACAACTGCAGTGATTGGCTTAATAACCATGGTTTAAAAAAAGGCCATCACATCAATGTGATTCACTTAATAAGTGCCTTGCTTGGCAAAGGAAATTCTTGTCCCAAATGAAGTCACATTTGAAGGATATTTTTGTATAGGTTATAATTTTTGCTTGGCTGGAAGTCTAGTGGAGACAGATTACAGCATGGGTATTTGCAGTTGCTCCCTTGAGGATGTGCCTAAGCAGAAGCAATGGACACTCACATAAGAAATCATTTCAGACAAAGCAGAAATGTGACAGACTTACAAGACAAGGCATTGTCAACCTAGAGTAGAAGATGCTAGCTGACAGATTCTTTCTGAAGAGAAAATCTTTCCAGAGAATCCAGTAAATGACTGCAGGATCTGAAATCTAAGGAATGCTGCCATGATCTGTTGTTCCAGTAGTTTCAACTTTCAACCCTGTGAGGTTCTTATTGTAATTATTAAAAGGTCATCAAAAATAGAAAATAACAGATGCTGTTATAATTTACATTTTATTATTCCCAGTACTTTTTGGAAGTTCAGGATATGAAACAAAGTGTCTCTGTTTGCTTTTTATGTAATACAGTCTCAACTGATAAAGAACCAAACATTCGAAATGTGTCAGGAATGATATTATTGCAGGTGTGAATTCATGTTGGTTGTTATTGATGAGTGCAGTTGTGTTGCTTCCTTGTTGATTTTTAGTTGTTAAGGGCCCTAAGCTATTTCTGGATCTTTATTTTCCTGCATGGATAAGGCTCAGAAAAAACAGTGGTGAAGTTAAATTCCAAATCTGACATTGAGGAAAAGGTTACATCTTTAATAGGTTTAGAAAGAAAATGGAAGGGACCTATGACTTAAAGGACTTTTTAGGCTTCCTCACGGGTAACCAGGATAGCACAAAGATGAGTGGGACAACCTATTCTCCAAAGCATTTGAGAGCAAGACTTATCAAGGAAAGATCCATCCTAGAACTAAGAAGAAATTTCCTAACAGTGAGAACAATTAATCAGTGGAATGAGTTCAGATAGCTATGGGTACATACAGAGGTGGTATTCAGCAGGTTCTGACAGGTTCTGGAGAACCAGTAGCAGAAATTTTGAGTAGTTTGGAGAACTGGCAAATACCACCTCTGACTGGCCCTGCCCCCATCTCTTCTCTGCCTCCCGAGTCCCAGCTGATCAGCTGGGTCTTCTTTGGTTGCCCTGCACAGGAGAATGGAGCTGGAAAGCAGGTTAGTGGGTTGGGGAGGGAATGGGGATTTTGCAGTAACCTTCCCCCAGGAGTGGGGAGGGAATGGAGATTTTAAAGTATCCTTCCCCTGCTACACCCACCAAGCCATGCCCATCAAGCAATGCCCACAGAACCAGTAGTAATAAAATTTTGAATCCCACTACTGGTTACATAATCCCTGGAGATTTATAGGAAGACATTGCACAACCATTTGTCTGGAATAGGTTCCTGCTTGAGCAGGAGTTGGACTAGAAAACCTCCAACTCTGATATTCTGTTATACATAATGTTAGAAGTACCCGTAATGTTAAAAGTACCCTTTGCAGATGTTCAATAATATAGATTCTTAACACCGGACAGTTTAAAGTTGGTTCAGACATTCAGATACAGATCAGAAACGCATATAGAATGAACAGGATGTGCTCATAAATAATCTTACTAGGATAAACATTAAGATTGTAAATCAATGCCAGAAACATTGATTAACTAGATTAGGAGAACTAGAAGGTTGGTTTTTTTTTTTTTGGCATCCCTGAAAACTCCATTGTCTTGTTGCTCTATAACTGTCTTGAATTTTTATTAAAGCCTACTCTTAATGGCCAACTGATGCATATCCTATTTGATGAAAAATAAAACAAAACAAAACAGTTCCTGCATCAGTATAGGAATACAGTGTCAACTATTAATTGCAATCCTGCAACGAAACGGCCAAAATCCTTCTCCAAAACTAGATATGTTGACAGGCCCTAAATGTAGCACGGGCTGTAATATATAGATGTGTGCAGTTTGGCTTGGTAAAACAGCTGTTGTGGCTTGACACAGAATTATTTATGATAACTGCAGTACAATTCATCGAAACTCCCAGAGTTCTGTGCACATCACCTGGCAGATGTGTAATGGGACAAGGAGCCCTTCTGTGGATGCAAGCACTGCCATGCAGAGGCTTTTTTTTGTTTTACACCAAGAGCGGTTTGGTTGACCTCAAGAGCATTCCGGACGTCGAGTACATTATGCCTGACATAAGGGAATGCTCCACAATTGCTCTCTTGAGACTCCACATTCGAGGAAGCCAAGAACAAATTCCATTCTCCCAACATTGCAAAATGGCTTATCCTAATACACATTACGAAGAAGGAAAAGAAAACAGGGAGCTTCAGTGACTGCCCTCTTAAGCCCAAGTCCTATTTTATAAGGAAATAAATCCTTTTTGGTTATGACTCTCTTGTCTGATGGAGCCTCAAAGAACTTTCATGTTGCCCTTCAATAGGCTCTAGCCTCTGCTGGGGACTCATGTGGTCCCATACTCCTTTATTATGGTTTACTGTTGACCACAGAAATGCTGAACCAGCTTGGGTAACTCTCCTATGAGGAAAGGTTGAGATGTCCTGGATTATTTTTTTTAGCTAAAAAGGAAAGAGAGACATTAATAGAATAGAATCGAATGGAATAGAATGGAATAGAATGGAATAGAATGGAATAGAATAGAATAGAATAGAATAGAATAGAATAACAGAGTTGGAAGGGACCTTGGAGGTCTTCTAGTCCAACCCCCTGCCTAGGCAGGAAACCCTACACCACTTAGGAAAACATAAGAGAGATGTAAATTATTATATAATAATAATGTATATTATTATTCTAAATATAAAGAAACCTGTTAGGAAGATGTTTTCTTCCTGGTATTAGAAAGATCCATTAGTCAGTTTTCAGGCTGAGATTCTGTATGAAGAGAGCTTTAATCATGCTTATTGATGACCCTGAGGCATACCTGGGATGGAAGGGATGCTTTTATTCTTGTGCTTCTTGATCTCTCAGTAGCTTTTGATACCATTAACTAGGGTGTCCTTTTGAATATCCCCAGGGGAAATGGGGTAGGAAATTGGGAGCACAGCCATGGTGGTTCTCTTCCGTCCTTTTTTCCTAGGTTGATTTCAGTCAGTGAGGGGTGCAGTGGTGCAGTGGCTAAATGATGCTGGAACTGCCAGCCATAAATGATCTGCACTCTGGTGGTTTGAGCCCAGTTCTGTGAGACCGAATGAGCTCCTATTACTCGATCCCTAGCACCTGCCCACCAGCAGTTCAAAAGCATGCACTATTGCAAATAGATAAATGGGTACCACTTTGGTGGGAAAACCTAGCTGCGTTCATGTGTGTGGAAAGCAGAAAATGGCAATGGACCTGGCCAGACATGAGGTATCATAACATGAGGCGAGGTGACTCTGGCAGAGGAAGCCAGGAAGAGCCAGCAACCTGAGTGCTGCTAGCAAATTGGTGTAATGCTAGTTCTCCCCCTGTGGTGCACCTAGGCTGTCAGGACTGCATTGTGTCTATCATGTGTAGATTTCCCTACCACATGCTAAATAAATAAATAATGCATAAATAATGTTGGTTGAGGGGGAGAAGTCAGTTGCTAGGCCCCTTCTTTGTGGAGTGCCTCAGAGTTTGGCACTTTCTTAGATTCAGAATCTACATGCAACTACTGGATGAGGTCAGTTTGGGGTTCAATCAGGGGTGGGTTTCTACTAGTTCTGTCCACCTCTGCAGAACTGGTAGCTCTGAAGAGCAACAGACATAGAACCAGTTCTATGTCTGCTAATGTTTTTGCCCACCCACCCACCTGGGCTCTTACCTGACCTTTATTTCCTGATTTTTTCAACTTCAGCTGCCGTGCGAGGCACAGCTGCAGTTTAAAAAGCAGGAAAAAAGGGCTTTTTGAAAGGCTGCTTCTCTGAATGCAGCCTGCTGATGACAATTTACAGGCGCACGCTGGCAGCATGCAGGGAACCACATCGTAAATCACCGAACCTCGTAAATGACCGAACTGGTACTTAACCCTGTTGGATCCCACTCCTGGGTTCAATGTTATTAGTATGCTGATGACACCCAATAAAATTTTGGATATCATCAGCATACAAGTGGAAGTCCTATTCCAGTGCCCAAATGATAGAGAAGGCTAACAAAATTAAATAGTTATGGATATTTAGGGTCTTCTTGATTAGGGAAGATGCTAACTATAATCCGGAGTGGAATTGCATTTACTCACTTAAGCATAGTTGTAATCTTGGGTCTTCTGTGATTCATAGTTTAATTTCAGTGCCAAAGAATAGAATAGTTTACACATCTTAATCTGATATATCAGTTGTACCCATTACTGAATAAAGAGGCCCTTCTGACAATTCTTGCCCTAATCATCGTATAGCTTGATTATTGCAACATACTGCATATGGGCTCAGTGGTGGGATTCAATTTTCTTTTACTACCAGTTCTGTGGCGTGGCTTGGTGGGCGTGGCTTGGTTGGCATACTGTAAAACCTCCAGTCAGAGCTGGTATTTGCTGATTCTTCAAAATTTCCGCTAACGGTTCTCCAGAACTGGTCAGAACCTGCTGAATACCACTTCTGTATGGGCTGCCCTTAAAGACCACTTGTTAGTTCTAACGTATCCAGAATGCAGTGGTATGGTATTGGTAGGTATGTCTTGGTATGCCCATGTGAACCTTTTGCTATGCGTTGGTTGCTGGTCTACTTCCAGGTGTGATTCGAAATGCAGATTATGATATATTTTATTTATTTATTCATTTATTTATTTGATTGATTTATTTGTCAATCACTTACAAGATAATAGGTATAGGTATAAACATGAGTAAGAATACAGGAAATAGGTACGAATAAATGGGGGCAATAGGACAGGGACGGTAGGCACGATGGTGCTCTTATGCATGCCCCTTACAGACCTCTTAGGAATGGGGTGAGGTCAATAATGGATAGTTTAAGTTAGAGGAGTGGGGTTAGAGGAAGTAACAACAGAGTCGGATAGTGCATTCCAGGCAACAACCACTCTGTTGCTGAATCTATAATATCTTACATGGCACAGGGCCCAGTTATCTGTGGAGACATCTATCCCTCCTGCTGTTGGCCTGTGTAATGCAAACTGACAGGATTGGCATGCTTTGGGCCTCTTCATTTAAACAGTGCCTGCTCTCTGGAATGAAGGTCTCCTTGTAATCTGCATGGCTCCCATCCTAATAGCATTCTGGATAGCCTGGAAATCCGGTTTTTCTCTCAATTCTTGGGCTGGTGGTTGGAACCAATTGTGAGTTCTGTTATTGAGAAGATCTGCCATCTTGTTTTTTTATCTGCTTTTCTTATTATGCAAGAGAATGACATTTCAAACAGTTATTTCTATATCTAAAAGAAATAAATGTAAACACTCTTCATAGTAGGAAAAATTTGAAAATCAACATCTGTGGTGAGGCTTAAAGATGAGAAAACTTCACCCGTATTTGGAGCTGAAAAGTATTTTGTGAGAAGTCTTAGCCCACTGTGACTTGTTCATGGTCTGCTGAATAAGAAATTTTGCCATGTATTTTACTGCAGAAAGAAGTCCGAACGAAAAGCTGTTACCTGCCCTATCCTCAGAGAACCTCTATGTGATGACCCAGGGTGGGATAGAAAAGCAACAAAGTCACAAAAACAGGTGAAGTCCCTTTAATTCCCTCAACTTGGCTTTAAAGGTCCAATTATCATTGACTGGAGAAAAAACTCCCCCACAAACAGTTGCGAAAAGGAAGAACTTCTGTTCAAACTCAAAATATATATAAAATATAAAACAACAATAGAAACCACACTGGAGAATTAACGAGACAAGGCAGGATAAGGGCTTGAGCACGTCTACAGATATTGAAATACACACACTGGGAAGGATGCCAGAACTCAGATAAGAACTGACAGACTAGAAATATTTTCACGTTTTGCTTCCAGCACTGACCCATGCACAGTTTGTCCTTTCAAACAGTCCTCACAGCTACAGCCCATGAAGGGGATCAAGGCCCTTTCCTCCCCCGTAGACCACACTATTCACATTTCTCCCTTATCTGCTCCTCCCTGCGTGCCCTAGGATGAAGAGGGGATGGGCCCAGGTCTTCTTCTGAATGCCCAGCTGGCCCGTGCCCTTCCCCAGTTTCCTCCACAACCTTCAGAGCCACACTCCCACTCCCTGTCGGCTGTTTCTCCTCTCCCTCGGAGTCAGATTCTAACAGGGGCATGACGCTCTAAGAATCTTTCCCTCACACCAGTTTTTGGCCCTGTATGTAAACAGAGCTAAACCCTGATGCTAACCGTAACCCTAATTTAATTTTAAGTGCCAATGGGATTTTACTATGTATTCTACCGTGGGGCAGAAAGAAATCTGAATGAAAAGCTATCACTTGCCCTATGTGTTATGAACTAATAAAGGCGTTTAATAAAGTTTTAACAACCTTAAGTAAAAAGCAGGGTTCTAATCCTGAACTTCTGATTGGCCGATAATAGCAACATCGGATTGGGCCTTTCTGGGAAATCTGATTGGCTGTTAACGGGCCAATTCTCATTGGTTCAAGGGTTTAACACTTCCATGTTTCTCATTGGCTAATAGAACAGCAGCCAACCCTATAAAAGGGCTGCTGCTGCCCTAGGTGATTGCTCTGTTCAGTATGCTTAATAAAGAGTTGAAGTTCACTGTCACTGCCTCGTCTCGGCTCCTTGCACCCATGCGCAGAACTTAACACTATGCTTAGAGGAGCGGTGAGAATCTTCCCCCAACACTGCTTTTGGCCCTGAGTCTAAACTGAGCTAACCCTAAACCTATTGTCAATTAAAATTAAGTTAGGGTTAGTGCTATTTAGACTCAGGGCCAAAAACTGGTGTGGGGGAAAGATTCTTAGAGGTCTCCCGAAGATAGGTCAGGTGACAGCTTTTCATTTGGACTTCACTATGCATCACAGTAGAATACATGGTAAAATTCAATTGGCTATTAAAATTAAATTAGGGTTAGGGTTAGCTTTGGTCAAAATCAGGAGAAAGACTGGTGTTGGGATAAGATTCTTAGACCATTTCTCAGGATAGGGCAAGTGACAGCTTTTTGTTCAAGTCTTTCTCCCACACCAGTTTTTGGCCCTGAATACCAATCTAACCCTAACCCTGATTTAAATTTTTTTAAAAGAGATTTCATTAATTTTCTACAAACAAACAAAACAAACAAAACATTAAAACATCAACTCTCATATGTACATCCAGTGTGTCAGTTGGTTCAACAGTTTTGTGCATTCCTTTTGTAGTCTCAATTACAATTATGTTACAGAACAACTCATATTGTCATTCCGAACTTATATATCCTAATATTACTAAGAAAAAAGAAATTTTTGACTATACTTTTAATCATTCATGCTTTATGAGATAACAATACTTTAACCAGTTTATTCTGTAACAAATCATATAATCATACCAAATCAATCCTAAAAAACCCTTTATAAATATAGCATCAAATAACAAAGTAATAACAAAATAGCAAAATAAAGATATTCCTTACTGTCTAGCATTCTAAATATTCTATTATCGTATTTTATCATCTAGCCATTGATAAAAAAGATCCCAAATTTCGTAAAATTGTTTATCCTCTTGCTCTCTAATTTCAAATGTCAATCTACTCATCTCAGCACATTCCAATATTTTCTTAATAATTTCCTCCTGTAATGGTATTTTCTCATTCTTCCAATTTTTAGCAAATACAATCTAGCCGCTGTCAATACATTCACAATCAGGTATTTCAAATCTTTACAATCAGGTATTTCAAATCTTTCAAATCTATCAGGTAAAATTCCCAATAAGAAGATCTCTGGTTTCAAGTCTATGTGTTTCTTTGTCATTTTTTCCAACCACATGCGAATTTTAGTCCAATATTTTCTAGCGTCCTCACAAGTCCACCACATATGGTAATATGAGCCGGGTATCTGATGACATTTCCAGCATTTTTCAGATTTGTTCTTAAACATTGTTGCTATTCTTGTTGGGGGAAAGTGCCACCTGTAAAACATCTTATACAAATTTTCTTTATATGCTGTTGACATTGTCATTTTATAATTTTGAGACCACAATTTTTGCCATTTCTCTAGATCAATCCCACATCCAAAATTCTTCCCCCAAGCAATCATAGTTTCTTTGACTTGTTCTTCCTCTAATTTAATTCCCAGTAAATAACCATATAATTTTTTAATCACCTTCTCATCAGTACCCATCAAGATCTTATCTAAATCAGTCTGCTTATCATAGAATCCCTCCGTTTTAGAATCTTCATCATACCTTGAATGTATTTGCACATATGAAAACCAATTCATCCTTATACCTTGTTCCTCTAAGTTTTGGATCGATTTAAGTTCACCCTTTTCATCCAAAAGTTCCCCATATCTAACTGTTTGTTCCTTCTTGTAAATTATAGGATAGGAAAATGCTTCAATAGTCGATAACCAAACTGGAATTTTCAAATAACATTGTCTTTTTATCTTCTCCCAATTTAACCACAAAGACTCCCGTATATAATGTCTTCTAAAATAACCGTGTTTTAGTTCCCTTATACCATAAAAAAGCATGCCAGCCCAACAGCAGATCATGCCCTTCTCATGTCAACAATCTATGCTTTCTTAATGTTATCCATTCTTTGACCCACATCAAACTTGCAGCTTGATAATACAATTCCCAATTAGGCAGGCCAAAACCTCCTCTAATTCTAGCGTCTTGCAAAAGCTTTAGCTTTATTCTCGCTTTTTTACCTTGCCATATAAACTTCAACATGATTTTATTTAAATCTTCAAAATAGTCTTTTCCAAGCCTAATTGGTGTTGTTTGGAACAAAAATAAAATTCTGGGTGAAATATTCATCTTGATTGTTGAAATTCTCCCTATTATTGACAATTGCAAGTTTTCCCATTTCTTCAAATCTGTAGTTATCTGTTGTTTAATTCTAATATAATTATTCTCTTTTAATGTGCTACATCTTGCTGTCAAATATATCCCCAGATACTTAACCTTATTTGTAACTTGGATTTTCAAAAGATCTACCAGTTCTTCTTTCTGTCTCAATAGCATGTTCTTTGTCAAAATCTTTGTTTTATCTTTATTTATTTTCAAACCAGCCATCTCACCATATGTCTCTATCTTTTCCAATAACCTTGGAGCTGTTTCTAACGGGTCTTCCAGAATAAAAGCTAAATCATCAGCAAAAGCTTGTAGTTTAAATTCTTCCTTCTTAATTTTCATTCCTTTTATGCTTTTATCATCCCGAATATTTCTATTCAACACTTCCAAAGTCAACACAAACAGTAAAGGAGATAGGGGACACCCTTGTCTTGTGCCTTTTCTTATATTAATAAAATCTGTAAGTTCCCCCTCCATCATTACCTTTGCTGTCTGTTTATTATATATGGCTTCTATTGCTTGAGTAAATTTTTTAGCAAAACCCATCTGTTCCAATAGTAATAACATAAATCTCCAGTTCACGTTGTCAAATGCCTTTTGAGCATCTAGAAATATCAAAGCCATTTGGTTTTTGGCCTCATAGTATTCCAAAGTATCTAAGATTACTCTCATTGCTTTCCCATTGTTTTGTCTCTTAAATGCTTCATTTAATTCCATCATTGTTATATTGCTTTCTAGCATTTCTTCAGTCTCTTTAGGTATCTTTGGTAAATTAGCTTTCTGTAAATACTGTTTGACTTTTTCCTCATCAATATTCTCTTGTTTATATAGTTGCCCATAAAAATCTTGAATAATTTCCTTTTTCTCCTTATTACCATAACAAACTTGGCCTTGATCATCTATTAGCTTCAATATTTTTCTTGATTCCTTCTCCTTTCTCAATTTATATGCTAGCCATCTACCTGGTTTATTTGCATCTTCAAAGTAATTCTGTTTAGAATTTCTGATTTTCTGTGCCAATTCTTCTTTCTCTATTAATTCCATTTTATGTTTAATTACATCCAGCTTCAATTTAATATCTTTTTTCTGTGGCATTTTCTGTAATTCTTTTTCAAGTCTTTTATACTCGTCTTCCAAGGCCTTAGAAGCTTGCCTTTTCCTAATATTCTTTTTTCTTGTATAATCTATTATCAGACCTCTAGCATATGCCTTCATTGTATCCCAAACATTCTGCATTGAAGTATCTTCTTTTTTATTTTCTCTGAAGAAAAAAGCCAATTCCTTCTCCATCCATTGTATAAAATCTTTCTCCTTTAAAATAGTATTATTTAATGTCCATCTCGATCTTTTTTTTTGTCCCTTCCATTTAATTGTCATTGGGCTATGATCTGCCCAAGTACTTGTTTCAATATTTGTTTCTTGAATATTGGATATTAATTCTGTTGAGATCCAAATCATATTTAATTTGGACCATGATAAATGTCTATTTGAATAAAAAGTATATTGTTTAGCTTTAACATTTCTTTCTCTCCAAATATTTTTTAAAGTTAGTTCGTCTGTCATTTTAAAAAAAGATTTAGGGAGAGCCTTTCTATTTCGCTTTGTTGTTGTTGCTATGTAGTCCAATTTATTGTCCACAATTCCATTAAAATCTCCCATCATAATTATATTAACATAGTCCAGTCCAATTATTTTCATGTGTAGCTTTTTATAAAACTCTTCTTGTTTATCATTCGGAGCATAAATTGCAATCAAGAGTATTTTTATATTATTGTCCATTATTTCTACCATTAATACTCTTCCGTCTTCATCCGTGTAGATCAGTTTTGCTGGG